>SJYC01073151.1:0-27316 GCA_006408675.1 Madoqua kirkii
GTACCCCAATGTTTATCACAGCCCTGTTTGTAATAGCCAGGACATGGAAGCAACCTCGATGTCCATCAGCAGAAGAATGGATAAGAAAGCTGTGGTACATATACATAATGGAATATTACTCAGCCATTAAAAAGAATAAATTTGAATCAGTTTTAATGAGGTGGATGAAACTGGAGCCAATTATACAGAGTGAAATAAGCCAGAAAGAAAAACACCAATGCAGTATACTAACACATATATATGGCATTTAGAAAGATGGTAATGATAACCCTGTATGCAAGATAGCAAAAGAGACACAGATGTATAGAACAGTCTTTTGGATTCTGTGGGAGAGGGGGAGGGTGGGATGATTTGGGAGAATGGCATTGAAACAGGTGTAATATCATATAAGGAATGAATCACCAGTCTAGGTTCGATGCGGGATGCTGGGGCTGGTGCACTGGATGACCCAGAGGGATGGTATGGGGAGGGAGGTGGGAGGGGGAGTCCAGGATTCAGAACACGTGTACACCCATGGTAGATTCATGTTGAAGTATGGCAAAACCAATACAATATTGTAAAGTAAAATAAATAAATACATAATAAAAACAACAACAAAAAGAAAGTATTCAATTTGTTTAAGAAGCGAATTTTATTTAAAGACACTAGGAAAAGACCAAAATAGCTAAACATTTGAGAAGGAAAAGAATATATTGGTGAGAATTACTTTAGTAGATATATAAATACTCATTGTCAGGTTAAAGTAATGAAGCAAATATAGTCTTAATTCTATTAAGAACTAGATAAATATGTCAGAATAGGAATAGTGACCTCAAATAAAGATCCATGATCTATGGAAACTTGATTTGGGACAGCACTGGTAACGTAGATTTTAATACATAAAATTGGATCACAGTGTACAGAAAAGTCAATTCCAGATCTGAATGTAAAAGAAAAAAATAGAACAAAAAAACACAAAAGACAATGTGGAGAATATCTCTATCATTTTGGATAGGGAAGAATTTCTTAAATGAGAATTCTGAAGCATAATCAAGAAGGAATAATGTGGTCAAATATGATCACATTTAAATTAATGTTTTGTGTGAAGCATCATAAACACAATAAAAAGATAAACTACAGTCTTATGAATCCATAAAATGACAATCAGTTCAATAGAAAACTCAGCAAAAATCATAATCAGATACATCACAAAAAATACTAAGAACCCATTGGATAATAAAAGCAACAAGTGTTGATGTCAGTGTAGTACAGAATGAACTTTCATTCACTGATGGTAGAAATGCATTAATAAATTGTTGTGACTTCTTTGTAATGAGACTAGTCAATACCTAGTGAAAGAGAAGATGCATGTACGTTATAACCATGTTCATCATTATTTAAGTAGTGATCCTAATGAAACACTTACCCATGGCTACCACAAGACATGCAAAAATATTCATGAGTAAGTTGTTATAGTGCAAAACTAAAATATATCAACATAAACCTGGAAAAACTCACATATACATAAGAATTAATAAATTATATAATATTCATATAATGGCATACTATACAAACAGGAAATAAACTACAGCAACATATATTAACATGGATGAATTGGATAAGTCAAATGGAATGCTGATCAAAAGAAACAAGTTGAAGGATATGTGTGGCATGGTATTTATACTGTTTAAAACCAAGTAAATGTATGGTATTTTTGCATGGAATGAGGTGCATGTGAGTACATGCACAGACATTCATTAAATTAAAAGTACCAGAAAGAGAATCATGACCAGGTTTCACCACAGATGTTCTGTGGGAGGGGGTCGGCATATAGTGAATGAGATTCTAATTCATTACTGTGTTGCACAAAAGATGCAGGTGTCAGTCTCGTAGGAGTCATAGATCTTACACAACTGAATTTAACTAATGACTCAAGGGATGCAGGCAAACTTCAAGCTCAGAAAAAGTTTCTTTCCATGTATATGCCCTAGATGATCAGATATACCTCTTAAAAGTGTTTTGTTTTTGTTTATTTGTTTTTTACATTAGGGAATACTGTTTTGGTATAATAGGACCAGTTTTTGAGCAATATGTGTTGAATATTACTTGAAAGGGAGTTGCTTTGATTTAGGGACTCCTCATTTTTATAATGTATTAATCACACAGGTTGGAAAATGTTCTCTTAACCCTATTCTCCAGCTGGTCTGTCCCCACATATCTTTGATTTCCATATTTCTTTACAACAAACATTGTTTTGCTTATAAAACCTGCTGAATCTGTACAAAAATATTTTTTGTTGCTGTTTTTAAGTTGTTTTTCGTTAAACATGCTGGTTCATGCTTTCATTCTTCAATGAATGAAAGATTTTGGATTTTGAGTTTAAATATATGTGTCCCATTAAAATATCTAATTTCTATTTTGATTCCTCATTTTAAAATTTTATACATAATTTTTAAATGCTCCAAAATTTTAAACTATAAGACTGCATATGTTTTATAGAAAAATTAATATATAGATAAGTAAAGGGATTATAAAAATATACACCTCTTTTATCTACCTTGAACTAAAAGTGATTTTGTTCTAAAAAACACTTCATGGCAATAAGAGTATTAGTTGAGATATGGGATAATTACAATCAAAAGCATGGAATTTCTGAAATAACTCAGAGAAATGGAACAAAGGGGAAAATAAGGAAAAAAGAACCAACTTTTGGGGGCACTAACAGTTAGGATGCTCTTCACTGATGTTCTGATTTAAATAACACACAGCAAAAACACATCTAAAGGAGATAACTCTCTCATTTGTGAGAGGCAAGGTGGTTCAAATAGACTAAATACCTCTAAAGCTCCCTAACTAGTTCCTTTCTTCAGTTTTGTGGACCGTAAAGTGCTTTGTAGTTTAGGTAAAAAGACTACGTATACGGATCGAGATTAGAAAGCTATCTCTGTATAATATAACTTTTTCTACCTCGGATTTTATTTTTAAGAATTAAAGATGCAAATGTTCATAACTGGTGTCTGCAAACATTTAGAATTATTCACTGTGTATATGGACTTCCCTGGTGGCTCATATGGTAAAGAATCCCCTGCAGTGTGGGAGACCTGAGTTCCATCCCTGGGTTGGGAAGATCCCTGGAGGAGGGCATGGCAGCCCATTCCAGTGTTCTTACCTGGAGAATCCCCACGGACAGAGGAGCTACCTGGCAGGCTACAGTCCACAGGGTTGCAAAGAGTTAGACATGACTGAGCAAATAAGCACACAGTGCAGCACACTAATACAAAGAAAAACTATGGAAACTACAACTTTTAAGCTTTTATTCTTGCTCTTTGCGATGCTCATTTTTTCACATATATGAACTGTAGGAGACAGATTTTTCTCATATTTATCATAGAAGCAAAAAGTGGTTTATTCTGTAAGTGAACCATTTTTTATGTCTCTAGCATTTCAATAACATGTTGTGTGTGTGTGTGTGTGTGTGTGTGTGTGTGTGTGTGTGTGTGTTTGGCTGCACTGGGCCTTGATCGCTGTGTGTAGGCTATCTTTGGTTATGGTGAGCAGGAACTTGTACACCGCAGGTGGGACATTCTCTAGCTGGAGGGCACAGGCTTCTCGTTGCGGTGGCTTTTCTTGCTGCAGAGCAGGGCCTCGAGGGTGCCCAGGCTCAGCAGCTTTGGCACTGGGGCTTAGCTGCCCTGCAGCATGTGGGATCTTCTTGGATCAGGGATAGAACCCATGTCTCATGCACTGGTAGACAGATTCTTAACCACTGGACCACCAGGGAAATCCTCAGTTAACAGGTTTTTAAAGAACATTTCAAAACTCACTGAAATCTCTCCATGGCTTGCATAAGTCTGCCAATTTGAATTTATAATCGTTTGTGCTACCCAAATGGTAAATTACAGTTATAGGTGTTCTTATATCTAATTTGAAGTAATGAGCTTAACCTATGTTGTATTACACTTTAGTTCATGACATAAGTCAGGAGGATTGACAGAAATAATTTTTTTGAGCTGTTTCATTGTGAAGAGCAAACTGAGATTCAGAAATGAAGCAATGTATCAATGTTTGTCAGACAATAATCTTTTGAAATGCAGATTTACAAAACCCATTTATTCAGAACCTCAGGAATAAGAGTCAAGTGAGTTCGGTAACCTTTATTTTAAACAAGACCACCACACTCCAACACACACAGATACACACACATAGAAGTTTGAGAACCACTAGGCTAGTTTATTTCCATTTATATCCATGAAATCCTCATTAGTATGCAAATGAATATCTCTCTGATACAGCTTAGTGGTAAGTGTTAAAAACCACATTCCCATGGTTTTGAAACACCTTATGGAGAAGTAATCAATGGATCAGTGGAGAATAATAATTGAATTCCCTCTATCTTGCATAGACCTTCTTAATATTTATAAAAATTCTGGTCTTTGACATCCAATCTCTAAATTCAAAAACTTGAAGCATAGTATTTTTAAATGTGTTTAAGTGTCTAGCATTGTCTCAAGAAATTAGTTTTTCTACTTTATTACATTTTTCAGAAAGGTGAATTTTAACCTTTCTAGACGACACATAATCAGTATTATGAATATTTGTAGAGCTTTAGAGGGAAGTGAATTAACACAAACGTACAATTTACTGCATTTATGTCTTCATGCAACAAATACATTTGCTTTCCATGGACTTCATTCATGCAACAAATACATTTGCTTCCCAAGTCCTATATGGGTAGAGAAATCTTGTTATAATAGTAATGAAGTGTTTCTGTTCATATAATTTACTGTTTTTATTGAGTGCTTACTATAAATTATAGAGAATGCCAAGAAATACTCATTTCTTTGATGAGCATACTGTTTATTATGGCAAAATAAAGACATATATGTCATTTTTATATCTTCAAAAAATAAATCTTACTGAATGAAACGTAGATCATGAGGATGATAGAAAGGTAGAGACCTGCAGGAAGTCTTTATGAAAATATAATTGGCCTTTGAATGCAGGCTTTGAATGAATTCTAATGAAGGATTCTTCTTAACAAAGAGATAAGCATATCTGAGAGAAACATACACGTAAAGGTGTATGTTAAAAAAAGCCAAAAAATTGAGACAGTATATATGTACATCTGCAAGGCAACTGATAAATAAATATAGGATGAAAGAAGACACTAAAACATTAAAATGAATGAACTAGATTTCCACACATAGTAGCATGGTATGAAAAATTAAAATGTTAAAAGTGTAAGTTGCGGAATGATCCATACTGTATTATGCTATTCATATATTTTAAAAACACATGCATATAAACACGGATAAAAGACTGAAGGAGCACTCATTAAATTCATCATAGTAATTGCTTCATAGGAAGTTGGAAATGGGAATAGAGAAGAGGATTTGAGTGAAATTCAAATTTCTGAATAATTTATTATTTCTGGATAAAAGCTTCAAAGTATAACAAAATTTTTAGGGGTTATTTCTTGGAGTGCATGGGAATTTGTGATACTAATCTTTGTACCTTCTAGTGATAATGTATTTTTTCTCTTCATACAAATAAGTTAAAAAAAAAAAAAGAAATGAAGTGAACATCATTAACTAGTGTTTATTTGATCATCCAGTATGTATGCAGTGGATATAGGCTTTTATTATTCCTCTTTCTAGGTTAATGTCACTCGTGAAGACTCGCCAAATGAAGACCCAGTCTTTCTTAGAACCTTAGGAAAAGGAGATTGGTTTGGAGAGAAAGCCTTGCAGGGGTAAGTAGATTACATGTTACAAAGTTTTTGGCTGAGTGCTACATAAATGTCTTACATATTGAACTTCTAGCATAATGGGTATTTAGTTCTTATTCTACCATCAGACACAGACCCCTTGGTGATCCAATTTTACCCATTTCCAGCTGAACTTAG
Source organism: Madoqua kirkii (assembly GCA_006408675.1). Lineage (NCBI taxonomy): Eukaryota > Metazoa > Chordata > Mammalia > Artiodactyla > Bovidae > Madoqua > Madoqua kirkii. Next base: position 5,885 of record SJYC01073151.1, read on the forward strand.
AATCTGTTTAGGTAGGCTTTGGAATTGATGGTTAATTTACATAATAAATTATTTTATTTCATTTGATTTGGTAACAATTCTCAATTATATTCTCTATAAAGACCTTAAAGATCGGGAGAAGTCTCTGCAAAGCCTATTATGTATGACGGTTTTACTTGGAATCATATAGGCAGATGACTAGTTGAGAATTCTGAAATCCCTAACCTGACTGTACAGACAATACATCAGAAGGCAATGAAGCCTTCTGCAGTTCACCTCCGGGGTTCTGGGTGGTGGTCGTCATCTCTGGCTGTGGTAGTGGAGGTAGAGGAGGAGTTGTAAGGGAAGGTAATGAATATTCAATCTCTGTAGATGGGCTTGAAAGGCTGGACTCATAAAGGTGTGACTGCAGGGTCACTGAAATTCTACTTGTAAACTCAACAGCAAGCATTTGGAATGTCTTCCCATATACAAGTGAAAAAACCCAGTTGACTTTGTACGATGCATCTTAGAGAATGCATGACAAGAAGACAAAACCTACCAATGATTCCAATAAGCAGCACATCTCAATTATATGTCTATTTATCTATTTATCTATGAGACTTTTCAAATTACATCAACCATTTGAATAACTAATAACCAATAAACATTTATTTTTGTATCAAATTCCAGGTGCAGGTGTGTATACTAAAGAGATAGCAATAGGACAATTCCTAAAATATTTGGAACAGTCAGATTTGCTTCCATTTCAAATTATGCCTTTGTTTAAGAAACTGCATTGTAAACATTTTGCTAAAAAGTATTCAGGAGTTTTTATTTTTAAAACCACAATCAGTTGGCAGGTTTTATTTTCTCTCTTACCGTTTCACAGCTACAGAACTGAAACATATCCAGATAAGTCATCTTACTCAGGGCACATTACCTTATGAAAATTAAGATTTAAATGCATTTGATTTTCTTTCTTCTTTACTGAGACCGTTTGAGCCCTATTTGATAAACAGGTACTTGCCATTAGATATTTCCAATGGCAAAGTTGAAAAAAATACCATTTCAATGTGAATATACAAAGGAAGGCAATAGGTATCATCATCCTAATATAAACTGAAAAAAAAAACACATACCATTTGTACTTTAATCTTGCTGTCTCTTGATTATTATTATATATAGAGGATTCTCAAGAATAGTATTACCTGATTTCATTGGTCCAGGATTAAATGCCTCTGTGGCAAATGTCCATTTCAAGCAGAGGCAAAGAAATAGAAACATTTCAATCATTTCTGACAGAGATCACACGTGAAACACGAGAAAATAAAACATAACTGATTATTGACAGATTTTCTTTTGTAACTTATTATCAGTGAATTTTGGTGCAAACTAAAGAAAGTTTTAGAGTGAAAACACCTTTCCAGAATGTGTCTGAAGAAGTGAACTTGGGGATACGGTTTACAGAAAAGTTATCAAACTTTTATATCAAAATTTAAGTTAATGGTAGTCCATTTGGGGGCTCCAAAATCACTGCAGATAGTGACTGCAGCCATGAAATTAAAAGACGCTTGCTCCTTGGAAAAAAATCTATGACCAATCTAGGCAGCATATTAAAAAGCAGAGACATTACTTTGCCAACAAGGTCCATCTAGTCAAAGCTCTGGTTTTTCCAGTAGTCATGTATGGGTGTGACAGTTGGACTATAAAAAAAGCTGAGAATAAAGAATTGATGCTTTTGAACTGTGGTGTTAGAAAAGACTCTTGAGAGTCCCTTGGACTGCAAGGAGATCCAACCAGTCTATCCTAAAGGAAATCAGTCCTGAATATTCACTGGAAGGAGTGATGTGGAAGCTGAAACTCCAGTACTTTGGCCATCTGATACGAAGATCTGACTCATTGAAAAGACCCTGATGCTGAGGAGGATTGAAGGTGGGAAGAGAAGGGGACGACAGAGGATGAAATGGTTAGATGGCACCTCTGACTCGATGGAGATGAGTTTGAATAAGCTCCAGGAGTTGGTGATGTACAGGGAAGCCTGGCGTGCTGCAGTAGATGGGGTCACAAAGAGTCAGACCTGACTGAATGACTGAACTGACTGACTGATTCCATCTAGATGGAATTCATTCTAGCATGTGATTGTTCTTGTGAACTGTCTGGTGCCAAATCTGTCTCTGCACATATTCAATCCTCTTCACTGGCCATCTCAATTACCCAAGTCCATCATTTTCCATTACAACTACCCTCCAACCTATTTTCAACTCTTTTTTTATGCCCTTTACTGTCATTTTCTCACCACTCAACCTGGCTTTATCTGTCTTCTCTACTTATATCCTCTTAAATGTCAGGAATGTTCTACTTATATCTTAGGATGATTTTTCTTTTCTATCTTCCTTTACTTAGCCATACTTCACTGCTCAGCCATACTTTTACACTGTTGACTACCCCCTCCTTCTTTGGAATTCTCATCCTTTAAGATCCCTGCAATTATTAGCAAATTGTTAGCACTTTTTGGAATTTATAATTTCATTTCCTAAAATTCACCATTGTATTATCCTCAGTTCTCTCTATGACATACATGTTGGTATACATCCAGATTTATGACTGCCTAAGACTGCCTAATTGCTTAATGAAAAGAAATCCTAAATGCTTATATTCTTATTTGAGCTCAGTATTTGACACTTTTCAACTCAATGTATATTTGTTGAATGAACAAGTGAGTGAGTGAACAAATGAAGCTCCCTCATGCGAAAAGCTGACTCATTGGAAAAGACTCTGATGCTGGGAGGGACTGGGGTCAGGAGGAGAAGTGGATGACAGAGGATGAGATGGCTGGATGGCATCACTGACTCGATAGAAGTGAATCTGAGTGAACTCCGGGAGTTGGTGATGGACAGGGATTCCTGGCGTGCTGCGATTCATGGGGTTGCAAAGAGTCGTACATGACTGAGCGACTGAATTGAACTGAATGATGTTCAGTCTTGCAATCCTTTCTGAAGTCGATCACTTTCATGACGTGTCTTCAATTGATCACTTTCATGACTTGAATTAATTTGATGGTGGATAAGGGCTTATCTACCAGGTGCTTCCCTGGTGGCCCAGATGGTAAAGAATCTGCCTGCTATGCAGGAGACTCAGGTTTGATCCCTGGGTCAGGAAGATTCCCTAGAGAAGGGAGTGGCTACCACGCCAACATTCTTGCCTGGAGAATTCCATGGACAGAGAAACCTGGTGGGCAACAGTCCATGGGCTTGGAAAGAGTCAAATGCAACTAACGCTTTCACTTTGTCCCAGCCCTGGTGACTTAGATGGTAAAGAATCTGCCTGCAGTGCAGGAAACCCAGGTTCGATCCCTGGGTAGGGAAGATTCCCTGGTGTAGGAAATGGCAATCCACTCCAGTGTTCTTGCCTGGAGATTTCTGTGGACAGATGAGCTGGTGGGCTACAGTCCATGTGTCTGGCAAAGAGTCAGACATGACTGAGCAACTAACACTAACAAGAGTTTATCAACTCACTTGACTATAGATGGCAGGCTGGTAATATATTACAAAGGAATAAAAATAAGGTGAGTAAAACCAGTGCAAACTAGAAACCCTTATACAATGAGGGGAGCAATTACAGAGCTCCAGCTCATTGCTGTTTTTTTTTTTTTTCCTAAGGAAAAAAAAAACAGAAAAAAATGGATTCTGAAAAAGATATGTGATTTTATAACTTAAAAAATAGCTCTGCTATCAAACAGAACATTTCTGCAAACGGTTTGACCTGTGAGTTGCCATTTTGTGACTTCTGTCAATCAGATAGGCCTCTTTAAAGCTCTGTAACTAGATTCCAGTGAAGGAAGCCTATTAGTTTTACCCTTGTTATTTCCTTGTTTTGATTATTTTTTGACATTTTAATGTTTTGATGTTCTAGTACTAACCTGGTTTTCCTTGTATGTCTGTGTTCTTTTTTGATCTTTTCTTTGAATTTCAATGTTTCACATGAGAAATTCTGACTTTTCACAAATCAAATTGATTTGTTTCACTTGTTTCCCTGCAAATAACTTTAAAAGTTATGTAACTTTAGGATATAAAGTCTTTTGAGCAACTGTGTATATATCCTTTTGAGTAACACCTATGCTTCTTTGGAAATCTTATGATTTTTATCCATGGAAGACAAATTTTATAGTTAGCCTTTTCTATGTTGGTGTAACATGGCATTTCAGATTTTCATTTTCTCACAAATAAATTTTATGGGTACTAGGAATTTTTGTTTTATTTTAGTGAGGATGTTTCAAGGATCAGTATTGACAAATTGGTAATATTAAAATTAATCTTTGACCATTCTTTTTAAATTTAAGAGTGCCAAATACTAGTACTGGGGCTTCCCAGGTGGCACTAGTAGTGAAGAACCCACCTACCAATGCAGGAGACATAAGAGATGTGGATTCAGTCCCTGGGTCAGGAAGATCCCCTGGAGGAGGGCATGGCAACCCGCTCTAGTATTCTTGCCTAGAGAATCCCATGGACAGAGAAGCCGATGGGCTGCAGTCTATGAGTTCACAAACAGTCAGACATGAATGAAGCAATTCAGCAGCATCAATAGCAATACTAGATTGATTAAACACACACAGTATATAGTTGAATGACAGAGCTGAAATATAACCTCAGTAATTCAACTCCAGAACCCCACTATGATATGGTAGTTCTCTCTGTAGAATTAACAAGCTTCATTTCTTTTTGGATGGAGAACAGTAGTCATAAATCTAGCTATCCTTAGTCAACATTATTGACATTCACTAACCAATAGAATCTCATTTCTAGAAAAATTTGGTTTACTTATTGCTTTCCTTTTTTTTTTTTTTTTGGTCGACATAAAGTGAATTATTCAAGTATAGCTTGGATTAAGCATTATTTTTTTGCTGTGATAATGGTTTTTCTATACCAGAGGGCAAAATGTTTTACTCTTTTCAGAAGTACTTCTTTATGTACATGAAAACTGAAATTGTGTTTAGGTGAATTTACTTCAAGTATAGTCCAATAAGTCAATGCCTCTACACTCTGACATATAATTGCTTTAGGATCTCTACCTGACTTAAAATCGTGTAGAATTCACACTGGCATCAGGTGATGTCAAATTCTAAGCCAAATACACACTTTGCATCTGTGGTAATGGGAAATATACAAGCCCTAGTTGAACCTGAGAGAGAAAAGATTGATCTCCCACTTGCCCTGTCCCTTTCATCCTGCCCCTTCCCCTAATACTTGAGTCTTCAGCACAGCATATGCTTATGAGTTCCAGCTCAAATGTCAGAATGCCTTAGTTGGGATCCACTCTGTCCTTTTGAGTCCCTGAGAGGTTCTTCTTTGATCTTATGTGGAGATATGATTATGCCTAATTTTGCGGGTTGTTGCAAGGAATAATCAAGTGGATATTTATAAAGCATTAAAGTGACTATTTAGAATTTAGATCAGTGCTCAGAAATATTAGCTATCATCATCACCACCACCATCATTGTTACTTTTTATCATCAGCATTGCTATTCCCAAGAATGTTCTGCTACTTCTTGACTCAAGTTTAGAACACTTGGTAGAACTGGCATAAGCATTAGATTTTGAATCATCCACTTACTGAGCAAGCCAGTTAATCTCTCTGGGTCTGAATTTGTAAACTGAGCCAGTTGAAGTGGATGATGCCTAAGTTTCTTTAGGTCACAGTTTCTGATTCTCTTGAGATTTAGCATCTCAACTGGAACAGACCCCAGGATGCCAAATGCAGCCGTGGACCACTCTGTTAATTGGTGATATTTGATAGCAGACCTCTATCAGCAAGACTCCTCCCTCCAGGAACTATACCAACTATTGTCTACCATTCTGAACACCTAGGCCACATGCCAGGCCCTCCCTTGTTAATACAAAAAAGAATAAACCTTTTCTCCACATCACCTCCAGCATTTATTGTGTGTAGATTTTTTAATGAGGGCCATTCTGGGGGGTGGGGGGAGTGAGGTGATGCCTCATTGCAGTTTTCATTTGCATTTCTCTAATAATGAGCGATGTTGACCATCTTTTCATGTGTTTGTTGGCCATCTGTGTATATTCTTTAGAGAAATGTCTGTTTAGGTCTTCTGCTCATTTGTTTTTTTGATGTGGTAGTTTATATTTTTGATATTGAGATACATGAGCTGCTTGTATATTTGGAAATCAATCCTTTGTCTCTTGTTTCATTTGCAATTATTTTCTCCCATTCTGAGGGCTTTGTTTTATAGAGAACAAACTTGTGGACACAGTGGGGAAAGGAGCGGGTGGGACAAATTAAGATAATAGCATGGAATATATACGTTATCATATGTAAAATAGATAGCAAGTGGGAATTTGCTGTGTGACACAGGGAGCTCAGCCCAGTGCTCTGTGACAACCTAGAGGGGTGTGATGGGGTAGAAGATGGGAGGTGGGTTCAGGAGGGAGGGATGGGTTCAGGTATACATATGTATACCTGTGGCTGATTCACGTTGATGGATGGCAGAAGCCAACACAATATTGTAAAATAATTATCCTATAATTAAATTTTTTAAAAAAATGAATAAACTAAGCCAGTTTAACAGACATTAGTATTAGGAGTTAACTAACATTTCTTAATCTGCTTTTAAAAAATTAATAAAATAACAATATAAATTATAACAAATCTTAGATACAACAATTTAATATTTTCAGTATCTGAATCTGATTATTATTTACTGATTTGGAAATAGGATACTATAGATACCATTCAAGCCTCTTTTGTATCTTCCCCTAGTACTGTCCTTTCCTGATCACATCCCTGTACCATGAAGACAGAATAGAAATAATTTAGATTTTTCAGTTGCAGCTTTGGGTTTCTGTTTCTCTCAAGGAAAATCTTTTTTGAGGCTTACCTGTAGCAACACACAGAGTTGTATCTAAAACTTGTGTTTTATGTAAAGAAATATTCCAGGACTTATATAGGGCTCCATCCTAGCTGCTGTCTTGATTGAGTCATAACAGGACTCCTTCACCTGCCCCTCATGAGCTCTTCTGCCAAAGTTCCAACTCATTTCTCTAACCATAGGACTCCTCTCCTCTCAGTTTCCTGCACCTGAGACTTTGAGGGTTTTCCTTTTCCTTCTTTGTCTTTTGTGTGGTAAGGATTATGATTAACATGTGAAAATTTAGTAAAAATTACTCTTTTGGAGGATTATAACAGGTTACCTATGAAAAATGTAACAGAATGTCTAGTGGGATTTTTTCCTGTTGTTCTGGATTTGTAGCTAAAAGGTCCAAAGCTAAAAAGCTATCAGTACCTAGGGCCAGCTTCATTCTGCACAACTGATTGGGAGGAGCCAGAACTGCTTTATTAGTATCACTCTTTCATCCATAAGATGGGATAAGTAGGGATATCTGAGTTTGGCTTGTTGGGAAGAGCAGTGGCCTCAAAAAAACTACTTCCCTCAGTTCTCTGGTCTCAGCTTCATTGTTGAGCATTTACAGATTAAATAGGAAATTAAAGAGTGTGCTCAATGATACTGTGGAAGAATCCCAAAGTGTCATATCATTCTTGTTATATCTCCATCCTCAAGCTTTTTCCTAAACTCTGAACCCACATAGACTTGGAGTTATATATGTCTATAGGCACATCTACTTAGACATCTATTTACTTTAGATGTTCAGTTCAGTTGCTTAGTCGTGTCCGACTCTTTGCGACCCCATGAATTGCAGCACGCCAGGCCTCCCTGTCCATCACCATCTCCTGGAGTTTACTCAGACTCACGTTCATCAAGTCAGTGATGCCATCCAGCCATCTCATCCTCTGTCGTCCCCTTCTCCTCCTGCCCTCAATCTTTCCCAGCATCAAGATCTTTTCCAATGAGTCAGTTCTTTGCATCAGGTGACCAAAGTACTGGAGTTTCAGCTTCAACATCAGTCCTTCCAATGAATACCCAGGACTGATCTCCTTTAGGATGGACTGATTGGATCTCCTTGCAGTCCAAGGGACTCTCAAGAGTCTTTTCCAACTCCGTAGTTCAAAAGCATCAATTCTTATGGCACTGAGACAAAACTGAATTCATTTTCTCTCTACCACCATCCAAGTCTCTTCCTTTCAAGTGATCCTATTCCAATAAGTGTTTCTCAAACCAGACATTTGAAACTATCCTTGACTCTCTTCTTTCCTAAATATCCTAATCGTGGACAACTAATCCTATTGATTCCACCTTCTAAATAATTCTCAACATCACCTTTGTCTTGTCATTCGCACTGCCACTCTTCTGATTATGGCCACTGCTGATTAGTTCTGATTAATGCTCTGTCACCTGGGTTACTGTAGGTCCTTCTAATTGTGTCCAGTCTTGCCGGGGCCCAGCCCCAGTGGATCCAGGGTAATTCAAAGCAGGGACAGAGTCAGCATCTAGAGGAAAATTGTTTAATTAAAGATATATAGAGAGATTAGAAAAGAATAATGTAGTAGGAAAATTAGTGGAGAAAATATGCTAAATAACTTGGTTTACTCAGAGAACAAATAAAACTCTGAGACAAGGGGTTTGCACTATCTTCGTAGGCCACCGGCGCCTGCTTGAATAGCGGAGGGAGGGTGCCCTGTCTTGGGCTCCTCTCACGTGGGTCTTAGAAGCCAGGGCAAATAAGTAGACATGGTGAGCCTCTGCACTCCACATGGGAATTCAGCCTGAAAAGGAGAAAAGGAAAAGAAGACATAGGGGAAGCCAGATTCCTAAGAAATTGGTTTGTCCTTTATTTTCCAGGAAAGCTTTTATACTTTTTGTTTTCGAACACAGAGATCAATGGATAATACAAAGTCATGCAGGGTCAGCAGCCCTGACCCTTATCGAGACCAGGCTTTCTCTCTGCACACCTAGCTGTATACACAGGTCTTAGGTGATTTACATCATCTTCTGGCCAGGAGGCCTAATAGCATTTTATGGCCCTTTTCTGATAGGGGTCCATCAATCAGAAAACTTATTTGCCCTAAAAGTATTGTTCTTACTAAAGTCTGGTGCCACTCTCAGAAAGCACTAATTAAGGTTACATTCTTACATAGCAAGGACACAATTTATAACAAAGAAAGAGGAGTACAGTAATTTATAACAAAGAGAAAATTCATTAACTCAAAAATCTAGTATTGCTGACATCAAAACTACTATATTCTTTTTCTACATCCCAATTACATTGATTAATATCCTTCAGGTGCCTAATAGATAAAGGATATGGAGGCCTGGTGGCAGTCATTAACTCAACAATGAAAACCCTCCACCAATATAATTCTTAGCTCCTAAGAATTATAGATATAGATAATTATAGATAGCTCCTAAAAGGGCTCTATATCTTTAAGATTTTTTTTTAAGCTTCATGCCTCTCGCAGTAGGGGGGCTGTAAACAATCACATGCATAGTTGTAAAAATCTGGGTAAACCTGTCAGGCAAGTTAGAGAGCCATCAGAGGGGTTTGAACTGAGACACTCCTTTTTATATGCAGGAGACTGTTAATTGGAGCTCTAAGTTAACTTTTTCCAGAGAAAGGTGGTGGGGATAGCCCCTGTTAATGTCAGAAACGTTGGTGAAAGTCATAAAATAATAAGACAGACAGATTCTGGTTTTGAGGTAGATGCTCGAGAAGGCCCAGGGGGGTTTCCTCGAGGCTTGATCTCACCGTTGCCTATCACGCCTCTTCCTCATGACCTTTGCCACGGGCGGGATTCCCCATGATGGCTCCCGGCACACTCTTGCTCACCTCTCATCCATTCCATACTCTATGATAATTTCTCAGTATTGGTTTCTAGGGTGGCCCTGATAATTACCACAAGTTGAGTGTCTTAAGATAAAATATGTTATTTTTTAAAGGAATTCTGGAGATTCAAATCAGCATCACCATGGTCTTGTGTCCTTTGAAAGCTCTCAAGATGAATCTCTGCTAGCTTCTGGAGGCTACCAGCAATCCTTTAGGTCTTCCCAGATAGCTCAACTGGTAAAGAATCCACCTGCAATGCAGAAGACCCTGGTTCAATTTCTGGGTCAGGAAGATCCCCTGGAGAAGGGATAGGCTACCCACTCCAGTATTCTTGGGCTTCCCTGGTGGCTCAAATGGTAAAAGATTCACCTACAGTGTGGGAGACCTGGGCTCAATCTCTGGGTTGGGAAGATCCTCTGGAAAAAGGAACAGCTACCCACTCCAGTATTCTTGGGCTTCCCTGGTGGCTCAAATGGTAAAAGATCCACCTACAGTATGGGAGACCTGGGCTCAATCTCTGGGTTGGGAAGATCCTCTGGAAAAGGGAACAGCTACCCACTTCAGTATTCTTGCTTGGAGAATTCCATGGACAGAGGAGCCTGGCAGGCTATAGTCCATGGGGTTGTAAGGAGTCGGACACAATGGAGTGACCTGGTGTTCTCTAGGCACTTAGAGTCGTGATGTGAACATATTCTCTCATATCTTAACATAAATATGTCCAGGATACAATACTTTATTGAGCTTCGATGTCAAGGAACCCATTAGAAGATTTATGGTAGTCATATCTTGGTTTTAAAGAAGCTATATTACATATAAAATATAATTACACACAAAATATAATTACACATCCGATTTCCTGCCCCTCTCCCACCTCCACATATACACAACTCCCTCCTCACACACATGTCTTGAATTACAGATAGGGAACACCTTTGGCCTAATCTATGTATACACACACACACACACACACACACACACACTAATGAATTTAATTATATCAACACAATTTGAACATATGCTCTCTGGACTTTTCCAAAGAATAGCTTCACCTGAAATATAAAATTTGTTCTAGAAAACAATTTTGTTGTTGTTTAAATTTGCTTAATAATCTTGTAAATGCTTCAGCATGCACTGTGGATATAAATATATCATTAATAGTTGATTTAGATTTTATAATTATCAGTAACTGATCAGTAACCCAAGATTTTTGTATATGATTGAGGAAACGTCATTGAGTTTCAGTACTTTTCCATAAAAATGTTTTCTTTATCCCTGTGGTCTTAAATATAAGTTCATTTCAGTGGTGGAAACTGAGCTCTTACAAAACAATTCAGTCCCTCATTGTTATTCTTCAACAGGTCATTCAGACAGATAATTTCCTTCAGGTGCCATTAGATAAGAAAGTATAATGTAAATTTGAAAATCTCTTCAAAAACAGATATTAAATATTTCATTTGAAGTTAATTTCCTTGTTAATGAACTCAGCTAGTATTCTGTGTCTGTCATTTTTATTCTTCTGAGTCTAAATGATTGCTTCTTAATTTTTTCTTCACACAGTATAGAAGAAAAATGACTTGTTATCAATCATACTTTAGACAAGCAATAATGATTTTAATTAGTTAGATTCATTGTCATTACACTAATCTCTTATTGTGACTGAAAATTTGTTTTAAAACCCTCTGAATATTCTTGCCAAAAATTATCTTTGAATGTAACATTTAGTAATGTATTTTGATTGAGACTGTATCCACATGAAACAAGCATTTCCAGACATATTAGCTTCACATTGTTCTCATTCGTCATTCATATAAAGAAATGGGAGTGGGAAATCGTTCAGAAACTATGCTATGTGATAACTGTCTCCCCCCATGTTCCAGGCATTAGGGCAAGTACAATAAACGTTTTTTAGGACATTTCAAGTAATATTTAAGGGGCTTCAGGTTCACCACTTTTTCAGGGCCATGTTGAAGTATGTCAATAAATAATCAGATAGGTATCTATAATTTAATCAAAATTTAATCAAATAACAAATACTCAAACATTGAAAAAATACCATTTATAATAGCTTAAAATTATGAAGTAATTAGAGATAAATTTGAAAAAAAGATGTGTAAAACCTATCCACTGAAAACTATAAAACATTTCCAAGAGAAATGTTGAGATATACTGTATTTGTTACATCACTTTCTTGCATTATGGGACTCCATATTGTTCTCTCAGATTGATCTGCATGTGTGGATCCTAAGTCGCTTCATTCATGTCTGACTCTTTGTGACTCTGGAGACTGTAGCCTGCCAGGCTCCTCTGTCCATGGGATTCTCCAGGCAAGAATACTGGAGTGGGTTGCTGTGTTTTCCTCCAGGAGATCTTCCCAACCCAGGCATCAAACCCGTGTCTCTTATACCTCCTGTATTTGCAGGCGGGTTCTCTACCACTAGGACCACCTGAGAAGCCCCCAAGACTATGTGAAGAAATCTCAAATCTCAATAATTGGGAAACAGCCTAATTTGTAAATAGGTAAATGATTTAGACAGACATTTCACCAAGAAAAAGAAACTGACCACAAATAAGCACATGAAAATTTGTTCCCTGTGATTTGACACTAGGGTAAGGCAAGTTAAAACCACAGTGTACTTTGGAACATCTAAAATTTAGATGTTGGAGAGGATGTGAAACAAGTAGAAATTTCATATACTACTGGGAGGGTAGTGATGAAAATGAAACAATTGCTTCTGCAAACAGTCTGACAGCTTCTTAAAAAGTTTAACTGCCACATCATTCATCTATTCCATTCCTAGGTATTTATATGAAACCTAAAAGCTTATATCTATACATAGACTAGTCCACATATGTTCATGACAGCTTTGTTTGTGATATCTTCAGACTCAAAACAACCCAAATGTGTGTCAACAGATGAATGGATAAATAAATCATGTACTTTGAGCAACAAAAACAATGAAGTATTGACATTCAACATTCAACACCACAGAGGGATATCAAAGTAATTATGATGAGTGAAATAAGCCAGATAAAAAGAGTAAATACTGTTTCCTTCCATTTATATAAAATCTAGAAAGTGCCAACTAGTCTATAGTGACAGAGAGCAGGTCAGTGGTAACCTAAAGATGGGGAAAGACCCCTTCTTTCTCCAAGAGGAAATTGGTGTTTACAGACTCATGAGTTAATTCCCTACTTCACCCTTTTTCTGAACAAAAATGTCATTGGCAATGTGGATTATACATCTAGGTAAATAAGTTCAATATTAATTAAAGAAATAATACACAAAGTAAGCATGTTTATTACAGTTTATTATTGTACTGCCTAAAATAATCTGAAGTAGCAGTGATCCCCACATTCCACATGAGGAAATGTAAGATAAACTATTAAGACAGTTAAACCAGTATGCCTCTGTGCAACTACAGTACATTATGCTATAAGATTATTTCTTTTCTTCTATTTATTTTTAATTGAAGGATAATTGTTTTACAACATTGGTTTGATTTCTGCTACACATCAGGAGGAATTAGCCATAAATGTACGTATGTCCCTTCCCTCTTAAACCTCCCTCCCACTTCCCACCCTTTCCCAACCCCTCTAGGTTTGTTCCAGAGCCCCAGTTTGAGTTCCCGGAATCATACACACTGTAATTTTTTTAATTTAAACATTCTTCACTTTAAGAGTGTCATGCTCTACTGATTGAGCTAGCTAGGCATGTGCATGCACTTTAACTCTCTTAAATTTGTCTAGTCCCTCCTAGCAAAAATGCATTATAATATTGTTTGGTGCTGGGGTGTTTCAAGGTAAATAAGACTGATTTTCTGCCCTCCAAGGCACTGTGCAGAATACTCTTACATATGTTATTATATTTCATACTTACGTCAGTCATTATTGGCTCCATTCTATATGTGGAAAAACTGAGGCTTGGTGAGGTTTAAGTTACTTGCACAAACAGCTAGTCAGCCAGAAGCTGGGGTTCAAACTGAAGTCCTTTGCCTTTTCAGTAAACTCTACTACAGTTACATGCAACAGTGACCAGTCAGACAAAATGGACATGCTATGGAGTTCTCAGTGCTTGGGAAATTCATTTTATTATTGTCATCTTTTCCCACCCAATTTAGGTGTAACATAACAATAGTACCTGGGAGAAAAGTATATTACTGATCTTTTTTCCCCCTATTTTCTCATTGCTCATACTCCTCTGAGATATACATGTGTCCTCTACCAATCCCCCATCATTTAGATGACAGAGGCTCACTTAGGATAAAAATACTGTGGTTTCATCTTGGCTGAAAGCTCGTTTTTCCTTATTAAGTGAAGTGATTTTAGGCAGATGAACCTTTTCCCTCTAAGTGGATATAGAAGCTTTTCTAAACTATCCCACAGCCCAGATGTGTGGGTATTGAGTTTGTCCTGCAAGGTGTAATGGCTGCCCTCTGTTTTCCAGAATATTCCTGAGTGTTTGAGCTTGGTCACGCTGTCAGCATCAGCGGATGACAGTTGCCTGCTACCCAGATGACTGACTGCCACTCTCACTGTCTACTCGGCAACATTTTTGCTGCAAATCTGCTCCCCATATGGGGAGACATGTTGGTTCATAAGGAACATTTTCCACAAACATTCCTTAAGAAGAATACAGGTTTTCTCCCACCCCCATCCATATGTACTTTTTTCCCTTTAGGAACATGGATTTGCCATCTTGGAGAAATAGATTTTGTTTGTTTGTTTGTTTTACTTTAGGACTTTTGAATTGGTGTTACTAAACACAAATAGTTGTGAACGAGAGAGTGGTAAAACATGTGCCTGATGTTAACTTTTAAATTTGAAAATTTAAAAATTATGAAATTTTAATATAATGTATTTTTCTCAATATATGGGGGGTAAATAAAAGATATGTTTATTTTTAAACCTACTCTAGAATAGTCAGAATTTGAAGTCATAGGAAATAACAAGTTTTAGAACCTTTTGCTACTATAAGCAGTTGATACTTTGTATTTGTCAAGTTATTACATGCACAATCCATATACTAACTCTGTGGTGACATATGCTCTGTGTTGCTACATACACCTAATGCTCTGAGGATAAGCCAACTGTCTATTGTAAGACTACAGTAGACCATATTTATTTTTATTAATTTCCACTTTAACTGGTATTTTTATTCAAAGGAAAATGAGATACATTGTTCTGTCACCAGTCACAACAAATTTTATTAATTTTCCATTTGTTAAAGTAGAGTAAGTCATTAAGAACTGGAATATAAGTCTGACCATTTCTCCTTCTAGCAATGTCTAAATATCCTTAAAAGAGCTGCTTGGCCAAATGATTTTATTTAAAGTAGCAAGACTTTCTGTTGTGGAAAAGGGAAATAATTTTGAGTGATTTATGAGATATTTTATATTTGAAGTTTTTATAATTCAAGATTCAGAGAGTGGATCATGGATCTCTGGGTCTCCCCTAAGAATAGAGCTGACTCTACTTATAGGCAAATCTATGACAAAATCATCTTGACTAACATTTTTCTTTCTTTCTCTCAAATGTATTATTTTTCCTTCAAACCAGGTACTGTGTTCAGAATACCTTCATTTCCCTAGTCATCTAGGTTTGAAAGTTAAGGACACACTCTGTGACCTTCACCCAACCTCTTGACATAGCTTTCCCTCCATATTTTGATACCAAATGTTATGGATTCTTCTTCCACAGTATTTGTCGCACTTGTTCCTCTCTCTCTTGCAGAGTCTCTGTTTCCTGCAGCTGTCTGGCTCTCTCAAACACAAGCCCCACTGTTTTTTCAGAGCCAGACATTCCGGGGGCCTGTCTTCCCATTGCAGAGCTCCTTGCCTGGGAAGACCAGTGTGGGGTTTGGACCCCTTGTTCATTGGAGAAGACCTCCACAGTTGTGATAGCTTTCTCATTTGTGCATCGCCATCCCAGTGTCTCCTGACTGTATTGCATCTTCACCCTTCCTATCCATCTTGTTGTGGTTCCTTCTTGGTGTCTTTAGCTGTGGGCAATCTTTTCTGTGGCCTTCAGGTCATTGTCATAGATAGTTGCTTTGTAAGTGGTTGTGATTTTGACATGCCTATGGGAGGAGAGTTCAGTGTTTTCTACTCTTCCCTCTCAGTCACCTCTTCTCGGGTGTTTATCGCTTTAAGTCAGGTGGTCAGCATGGTCCTCAGTGTGAAAGTGATACTTAAGCAAAGATGTTAAGTGGATAAGGGAATGGGTCACTAAGGTATCTGAGGGAAGGATAACTCACATACTGATAATGGGGTCTCACCAGATCTGCTTGATGTTATTGATGAACCAACCCCTTCATACTTTGGCCACCTGATGTGAAGAGCTGACTCATTAAAAAAGACCCTGATGCTGGGAAAGATTGAGGGCAGGAGGAGAAGGGGACGACAGAGGATGAGATGGTTGGGTGGTATCACTGACTCAATGGACATGGGTTTGGGTGAACTCCAGGAGTTGGTGATGCACAGGGAGGCCTGGCATGCTGCGGTTCATGGGGTCGCAAAGAGTCGGACATGACTGAGCAACTGAACTGAACTGAACCCCTTCATGTCCTTTCTCACCTCTAAGACTTGGCAGAAGTTGCCATTATCCCTAGGAAACCCTTTCATGTCTGTTACCATGTTAATGTTGTTTAATTGCTAAATCGTATCCAACTTCTTTGCGGTCCTTTGTGGCCCTATAGACTGTAGCCCATCAGTCTCCTCTGTCCATGGGATTTCCCAGGCAGGAATACTGGAGTGGGCTCCTGTTTCCTTCTCCAGGGGATCTTCCCAACCCAGGGATAGAACCCAGTCTCTTGCATTGGCAGGTGGCTTCTTTACTGTGGGGCCACAAGGGAAGTGCATACCATGCTTATAAAATTTTTAACAACCAGCTCTCTGAGGGGGAAATGAGTGCTGGTGAGTACTGATAACTGTGGTATAAATACTCCCACCATGACCAAGTTACCAGTGGGATGGGACCAGAATATGCAGCTAGTTAGAGATATGCAAAGTCAGCTCTCACAGCTGGTATGAGGCACCCCCATCATAGCACTCCATTCGATTCATCTCTTCTCACTAGGTATAACTTATTTAAATTTCCCTCTGCCTCTTAACTGTCATCCCTTGGTGGGTTTGATATCCTTTTTCTGCCCTCCAAAGGCACACTACATTCTTCCCTCTATTGTAGAATTTTTATTTTCTGTCTATACATACATCCAAGACTTAAGACTTGTGGGCAGTTATCATTTTTACGGTGATACTTAGATTGTATGCCAAGTCAGTTGTGTCTGACTCTTTGTGGCCCTATGGACTGTAGCCCACTAGGCTCCGCTGTTCCTGGGATTCTCCAGGCAAGAATACTGGAGTGGGTTGCCATTTCCTCCTCCACGGGATCTTCCCAGTTCAGGGATCAAGCCTGTCTCTCTTACATCTCCTGCATAGGCAGGCAGGTTCTTACCACTAGTGCCACCTGGGAAGCCTGATACTTAGAATAGTCTCTCACACAGCAGTAACATATAGTATATTTTTTAAACTGCCAATTTAGTAGGTATTTTGTTCTTAAATTTTCTTCTTATAATAGTTAATGATAGTAAATGTTATTTAATTCTTTTAGAATGATAATTATATTGTGGTGTGAAGTTAAAAAGATCCCTTCTATTTTAAAGACTGCGAAGTATTTGTAGACAAAATACATGAAGTATGGATCTGATTCAGAGTAATTCAGTGAGTGGGAAGGTATAGATAGGTATGATCACTGTTGAGACTGGGTGACAGTTACTCTGTCATTCATTCTATTTTTTCTCTTTAGCTCCATGTAAGTTTAAAATTTTTCATATTAAACTGTGAAAAATCCTTTCTAATTTACCTAATATGTTTGCCATAAATTTAGTTTTTGAGGTAGGTACCAAAGTTATTCTTAGCAGTCATTTCCTGCACTTGAACAGTTAATTATTCAAATAGTTTTTATTTAGTAATTATCAATATAATTATGTTAATGAGGTAGCATTTACTTTTTATTCTAAATGCTCATGAAATATATTATATAGTTGACTGATTAACAGACACACACACACAAAGCAAAAATAAACAACAACAACAACAAAAAACACATACACAAAGTATCATGTGATCCAGAGAATTTAGAACAGGTCTAGGGCATAATATTCTATGAAATTCATTTTTGGCTTATATAATGTTTGAGAGGTGTTCTTTCATATTTGCCTGTTTAAAACCTTGTACTTAAAAAATGATTAGTTAGGAAATTGTTCATGTAAAATTTCTACTTTGAGTTATTTTGCAGAAGTGTTTCTCTGACAGACTTGAGGGTAAAATTTATAAGAGGCAATATAGGACAAAATTTACTTTTTCAGTTGCTGCACATACCTACTCAGGGTGTTTTGCCCAAAGAGTTCTAGCATGGATGTGAAGTTGCCTGGGAAATTAGATGTAGATTTATTTTGTGTTAAACGTGAGGAAAAGAATATGTTCCAGTCTAGTAATACTAGAAAATATTGCTCCAAGTATAAAAAAGCAAAACATGTCTCCAGGGACTGGAAGCTCAGTGGGCACTAAAATGGAGTTCTTTTGTTGCTTACTGTCTCCTATCTGAGTTTAATTTTAAATATATAGTTTACATTTCAAATTAATGTTTGCAGAAATGCATAATAAGGAAATCCCACTTGATATTTGTGGACTCTAAAGAACCTTGCCCAAGGAATATAGACAGGAATTTGTTCAGGGAATTAATATAAGGGATATGACTTATTTTAATGTTATTTATGGCCTGGCATGCTGTGATTCATGGGGTTGCAAAGAGTTGGACACGACTAAGCAACGGAACTGAACTAAACTGAACTGATGACTTATTTAGTATTATTTTATTCATAAAGTATCCAACTTTAGGAGAAGTTCATTAGAAAATGACTAATAGTACATTTAAAGTGCTTGGTAAGCTTTGATTTTTAAGAAGGAGCAGTAGAGCTTCCTTTACTACTTGAATATTTGATAAAATGCATTTCATTTACATAATATAATGAAACTAGTATCTACTCAACTAAGATGCTTTCAGGACAAATGAAATAAAAAATTTTGCGGCTCCAAATTTTATGGTCTCAATTCACTCAGTTCACAATGAGACCTGATGCTACTCAAAGACTGAAGTTTGAAATATCTACTGCCTTCAGAGATACCGCTGTGGTTTTTAAAAGAAACTTTATTTTGAAATCATTTCAAATTTACTGAGAAGCTGCAAGATTAACACAGAATGTTCCCAGCTGATTCATTTTGCTCCACAGTAGAAGCTCACACAACATTGTAAAGTAACTATACTCCAGTGAAATTTAAATAACACAAATTAACCAGTTTTTAGCATTTTTCTGTATTTTTGTCATCTCTAATATATGATATGAATGTGTATTTATTTATTTATTTATTTCTGAATTATTTGAGAATAAATTCAATACATTGTGCTCATTTCTTGAATGTCTTTGTCTGTTTCCCAAGAACAAGAATATTCTCATGTAATCACTATGTCATCAGAATTCAAGACATTTAACATTGATATTTTATCTGATGGTATAGATCTTATTTCAGTTTTGCAAGTTGTCCCAATCATATTGTTTATAGAACCTTTCCCTCCAGTTCAGAATCCAATCCAAGATCACATATTGTCATGCCTCTTTGGGCTCCCTTAAACTGAAATTTGCTCTTTAGCTTTCCATTATACGGCACGTACATCTTTTGAGGACTACAGGCCAATTATCTTAGTATTACTCAGTTTGGATTTATGTAATATTTCTTTATGTCTACGTTCAAGTGATGTATCTCTGGACAGAATATTATAAAAGTGATGCTGTATCCTTCCTTTGTTACCTGAGCCTCAGAAATTCTAGAAACTTCAGCTTATCTAAATAATATATTTTGAGGTATGCTTGACATAAAATATATTAGTTTCACATACACAATATGGAGATTCAGCACTTGTGTATGTTGCAGAATGATCCATATGTCACCATACAAGGTTAATACAATGTTACTGACCACATTCTCCATGCTGTGCTTTATATCCCCATGGACTATTTATTTTATAACTAGATATTCGTACTTATTGATCTCCTTTTTCAACTTTACACTCTGACTTCCAACCTTTCTTCCCTGTGGTAATCACTAATCTTTTTTCTGTATCTATGAGTTGAACTTTTGCTTCTTAGATACCACATATAAGTCATGCAGTATTTGCTCTTCTTTATATCATTATAGCATAAAACATTCAAGGTCCACCATGCTATTGCAAATCATAACATACTTTTTATGACTAAGAACCTGTTGTGTGTGTGTGACATGTTCTTTATCCATTCATCTATTGATGGAAACTTAAGCTGTTTCCATATTTTCTTGGCTATTGTACACAATGCTCTGATGAACATTCAGCTCAGTTCAGTCGCTCAGTCATGTCCAACTCTTGCGACCCACCCCACGAATCGCAGCATAGCAGGCCTCCCTGTCCATCAACAACTCCAGGAGTTTACTCAGACTCACATCCATCGAGTCCGTGATGCCATCCAGTCATCTCATCCTCTGTCATGCCCTTCTCCTCCTGCCCCCAATTCCTCCCAGCATCAGAGTCTTTTCCAATGAGTCAACTCTTTGCATGAGGTGGCCAAAGTACTGGAGTTTCCAGATTTAGTATCATTCTCTCCAAAGAAATCCCAGGGCTGATCTCCTTCAGAATGGACTGGTTGGATATCTCCTTGCAGTCCAAGGGACTCTCAAGAGTCTTCTCCAACACCACAGTTCAAAGGCATCAGTTCTTCAGTGCTCAGCTTTCTTCAGTCCAACTCTCACATCCATACATGACTACTGGAAAAACCATAGCCTTGACTAGATGGACCTTACTCAGCAATGTAATGTCTCTGCTTTTGAATATGCTATCTAGGTTGGTCATAACTTTTCTTCCAAGGAGTAAGCATCTTTTAATTTCATGGCTGCAGTCACATCTGCAGTGATTTTGGAGCCCCCCAAAATAAAGTCTGACACTGTTTCCACTGTTTCCTCATCTATTTCCCATGAAGTGATGGGAGCAGATGCCATGATCTTCGTTTTCTGAATGTTGAGCTTTAAGCCAACTTTTTCACTCTCGTCTTTACATATATATTTTTAAACTACTGATTTTATTTTCTTTGGGTGAGTACCAGTACTAGAATTGGTGGGTTGTGTGGTAGATCTACAGTTTAAAAATATTTTATTGAAGTATAATTGATTTACGATGTTGTGTTTTATTTCTGCTGTACACTAAAATGACTCATATATGTGTGTGTGTATATATATATGTGTGTGTGTATGTGTATTCTTTTACATATTCTTTTCCATTATGGTTTATTACAGGATAATGAATATAGTAGGACCTTTCTGTTTATCCACCCTCTATGTAATAGTTTGCGTCTGCTAATCCCACACTCCCCATCCTTCTCTCTCCCTCCTACAGTCCACCTTGGCAACCACAGGTCTGTTTTATATATTTGAAATTTGTTTCTGTTTTTGCTGCTGCTGCTTCAGTCATGTCCAACTCTGTGTGACCCCACAGACAGCAGCCCACCAGACTCCCCCGTCCCTGGGCTTCTCCAGGCAAGAACACTGCAGTGGGTTGCCATCTCCTCCGAAAGTGAAAAGTGAAAGGGAACTCGCTCAGTCGTGTCCGACTCTTCGCGACCCCATGGGAGCCTACCAGGCTCCTCTGTCCATGG
>SJYC01073155.1:0-35419 GCA_006408675.1 Madoqua kirkii
TCAATCCTAAAGGACATCAGTCCTGAATATTCATTGGAAGGACTGATGCTGAAGCTGAACTCCAATTTGTCCACGTGATGCAAAGCCTGACTCATTTGAGAAAACCATGATGGTGGGAAAGATTGAAGGCAGGAGAAGGGAAAAACAAAGGACAAGATGGTTGGATGGCATCAGCAACTCAATGGACCTTAATTTGAGCAGGCTATGGGAGACGGTGACGGACAGGGAGGCCTGGTGTGCTGCAGTCCATGGGGTCATATAGAGTCAGACATGACTGAGTGAACTGAACAATAGCATCATTCCCTAAGTGCAATGCACATCCCAATTGTAAATTATTTTATTCTTTCTGTTTTACTGTTTGAAAAACAGCCCTTGTAACTCTTAGGGCATTATAATGACATAAAGAAGTGTTTACAAATAATACTGTTCCAATTAATATTTGATAATACGGACATCCCTGATGGCTCAGTTGGTAAAGAATCTGCCTGCAATGCAGGAGATTCTGGTTCGATTCCTGGGTTGAGAAGATCCCCTGGAGAAGGGAAAGGCTACCCACTCCAGTATTCTGGCCTAGAGAATTCCAGGGACTATACAGTTCTTGGGGTCACAAAGGATTGGTTATGACTGTGTGACTTTCACTTTCTTTTGATAAGAAGGATTCATTACTGAAGTATTTCAATTATCCATTATTTTACTTTATTTTCCAGAGCTTTTTCATGCTGTCCTATGTCTCATCATTTTCTATTCATCTCTCTTACTGTTCTTTCATTTTTAAAAGAAGAAAGGAATGAGGAAGGATTATGAGCAGACCCTCTGAACTTCAGTGTACATTTTTCTGGGACAATCAGCACATAAGAGGCAAATGTTGAATAAGAGGGAAAAAAGTTTAAATACATGAAATTTGATGCAATAACTTTATCTACTAATAGAAATATCTGACAAACTGAAGCTATTAGGGACCTGAACAAGGAAGGCAGGAATAGCATGTACAGAAAGAGAAGGCCCCTGTTTAGGATTGATATCTAAAATTATGAGTGTGCATCAGAAGTTGGGTCCCTCAGAGAGTATAAACATACTGGGAAGTGGAAAGAGTCTGTAGCAGGGAGAGCATCTTAAAGAGATGATACCAACAATTATGAAGGTGGAATACTACAAGAAAAGGCAATATTTTTCCTTGAGAACTCCACAACTTAATGTGGAACTCACAAATATATAGTGTTATAAAGCACTTAGAATCTAAGTCAGGCAGAGTTAAGTTAGGGTAGCTAAGGTGCTTTTCATAGTCTATAGGGGAAATATGTTTTTTTAAATAAAAAACCTTCATTTGATATATAGACTACACACAGCTGTACAAAATTCTTTCTTTGTTGCTTCAGTGATTATTGATGTTAACTGATGTTTTGTCCTCAAAGAATTAAAAGTTTCCTGAAATTATGTTATACTAATACAAGTTAGAATTTCACTCCATGGGTTTTGATGCTGGGTATTTGGGTGCGGGGCTTCCTTGGGGGCTTAGATGGTAAAGTATTTGCCTGCAATGTGGGAGACCTGGGTTCCATCCCTGGAGCAGGAAGATCCCCTGGAGAAGAAAATGGCAACCCACTCCAGTACTCTTGCCTGAAAAATCCCATGGACAGAGGAGGCTGGTAGGTTACAGTCTCTGGTGTTGCAAAGAGACACGACTGAGTGACTTAATCCAACCCATTTGGAACTAAGCCTTAACCACATTCCTTACTAACTGTGTGCATTTGAGTAAGGAACCTGATCATCTTCAGTTTTCTACATTATGTATCAATAGTACCTATGGCATAGTGTTCATGTAATAATAAAGTCTCTAGTAAAGAATAAATAAGGTGTCTAATATATCCCAAGCTTAATAACATTTATGTTTTTGCCTCTGAACTGTTCCAGAATAATTTAATTCCATGTAATTTTAATGCTTCATGGACTTTATTGCAGTTAAATTGCTTGAAAACTAGTAAATACAGAATATAAAATTTATCAAAACATTGGGAATAATTGCATTTTCAATAATGGTGTTAATCATGATACTAATTTATTATCAATGATTTAAAGAAAACTACTTTCATGCGTCTTCACAAATACAGTATTTTTGAAGATGGATGAATCACTAGTCAATCATGAAAATAGTTTGTAAAAGGATTGATTCTGAGAATCAGGCTATCTAGCTGGTGGTCCCAGGTTTGAATTTTAAAATTTTAATTAATTAAAATAAATTTAAATTAAAAAAGAAGCTATTGCATATCAGTACTGCTACAGTCCACAGAGTCAGAAAAAGTCAAATGAGACTGACTGACCAAAACTTTCACTTCTCAAAGCACTTTTACTTCTACTAACTCATTGAATCCTCCAAACAGTATTGTCAGAGGTCTTTCACAGCTGAAAAACAGAGATACAGAGCATAAGACTATTTCTAACTTTATTTGAACCAATATTTGCTTTTGTTTACATGCAATTATAGCACTTCACCCATTGCACGTGGAAGTCCACTTGTATGGGCTGTGCAGCTATGCACTGGGGTTTTTTTAAAGGTGTTTTGTCTTTACTAGGCCTGATTTTTCTAACTTGTGAAAGAAATATGTTGAAATCCCATGATACCAAGTGATTTAATTACACATTAATCTTTCTACTTTCTTTCCAAATAGGAAGCACCCTTGGCTCCAGCCTACAATATAGAGTGTCCTTGTCCTAGAGCAGGTTGAGGTTTGGTGATCCGAATTTCCAAGACTCTGAAATACTGAGAGAAGCTGTTCTCTGAGCAGCATGACTTTCATCACCATCCATAGTGAAATGACCCAGCATAGAATGGTTGTGCTGACTATGAGCATCTGGTCCATTAATTCAGCAATTTAAGGTCAGATTACGTGATGGAGACTGGAGGTGTGTGATAGTAGCTTCCTCCCGATCACACTGACCAAGCCTGAGAAACTTCAAGGCTCTATGAAGATGGTGATGGCTCCCAGTCTCTGAAAAGAGCCTCTCAGATCCACAGCTTGTCCTGGCAGACCTACCTGGAGAGACAACAAGCCTCTCAGACACGTGAGACTCTTTCAGTGTGGGAGCACTGACCAGGGTCAAGATGTGTTGGGAAGTGGGGTAGTTACCTTGAGACCATCATGCAAACACACACACAGGCGCACACACACACACACACACACACACACACACACACATGCAGCCACACACAAAAAACTGAGGAGACAGGTGCACAGCTGTATTGATCAGTAAGTGACCTCTGATAATTGTTGCTGTTCTTGAGCAGTGTCCTCAATTTGTGTGCATAAGACATAAATAAAAAAGTATATTATCAACTTCAGTTCAGTTCAGTTCAGTTCAGTCGCTCAGTTGTGTCCGACTCTTTGCAATGCCATGTATCACAGCACGCCAGGCCTCCCTGTCCATCACCAACTCCCGCAGTTCACTCAGACTCACGTCCATCGAGTCAGTGATGCCATCCAGCCATCTCATCCTCTGTTGTCCCCTTCTCCTCCTGCCCCCAATCCTTCCAAGCATCAGTCTTTTCCAATGAGTCAACTCTTCACTTGAGGTGGCCAAAGTGCTGGAGTTTCAGCTTTAGCATTGTTCCTTCCAAAGAAATCCCAGAGCTGATCTCCTTCAGAATGGACTGGTTGTATCTCCTTGCAGTCCAAGGGACTCTCAAGAGTCTTCTCCAACACCACAGTTCAAAAGCATCAGTTCTTTGGCATTCAGCCTTCTTATGTATAAATAAATATCTCACTATTCTGCATCCAAGATCCAAGTTGAATATTTACCCTTCAGAAAGGTAAAAATCATACTATATGTCAATTATATATGAATACAATAGAGGAAAAGGTAAAATACACATGTTGCAGAGAAATGACTTCATAGATCAAAATTTAACATGTTTATCATAAATAAAATATTTGTAATTTTTTCAATTTCAAAAATATCCTTGAAACAAGTTTTCCTAAGAAGTTTTGATAAAGTTTAATACTGAGAACTATATACATAAAATATTTCACACTGATAAAATAATATATTGTACTATACTATATTTCTGTGTTTCATTGTACTATTCTATTACTATATTTGTTAAATGAGTGAGTGTACATTATAGAGATTATTAGCTCTGCAAATATACTACTTTGTCTTTAAGCTTCAACAGAGCTTTCTTCACTTCCTTGTTCCGCAGGGTGTAGACCACAGGGTTCAGAAGAGGTGTCATCACAGTGTAGAAAACAGCCACAATCCTGTCCATAGCCTCCTTGGAGCCTGGTCTCAGGTAAATGAAAACACAGGGAACAAAGAAGCAAAGGACCACAGTGCAGTGGGAGGCACAGGTCTGGAAGGCTCTCCATCTCCCCTCTGAGGTGCGGATCTTCAGGATGGAATGGACGATGGACATGTAGGACAGCACTATCAGGAGAAAGCAGCCTGAGGCCACCACCCCAATGTTGACAAAGATCACCATCTCCACAGTGGACGTGTCTGCACAGGCCAGTTTGAGGATGGGTGGTGCATCACAGAAGTAATGCTGGATCTGGTTGGGTCCACAGAAGAGCAAATGGAACGTCAGTGTGGTCTGGGCAGCAGAGTGCAGAGAGCCACTGAGCCACGTGGTTGTGGCCAGGATGGCACACGTCCTCCCACTCATCATGCTGGCGTACCTGAGCGGGTGACTGATGGCCAGGAAGCGGTCATAGGACATGACGGTGTAGAGGAAGCACTCGGTGCTGCCCAGGAAGTCAAAGGAGTAAAACTGGGCCACACAGCTGGGAAAGGAGATAGGACTGCCTTCTGGGGACACCAGGGTCATCAGCATTTTGGGCACAGTGACCGTGGAGAGCCACATGTCAATGAAGGACAGGTTGCTCAGGAAGTAGTACATGGGGGTGTGCAGACGGGGATCCACTGTGATCACCAGCAGGATGAGTAGGTTCCCCACCACAGTGAGGACATAGATCACCAGGAAGATTCCAAAGAGGAGTGTGTCCAGCTCTGGTGTGTGGGGAAGGCCCTCGAGGATGAACGCTGTCACTAGACTCACGTTTATCATTTCTCCAGGCTTTTGGTCTCTCTTTCTCTCTATGGGAACATCAAGAGCACCCAGCGTTTAATCAAGAACTGAGTGCCCCTTCTCTATATAGAAATTGTATTATATACGGTAGATAATTCTAAAATTATACTCCATTTTGTTACAAAACTACGTTGCTTTTTCTTTTAAAATTTATTTTTGATTGGGAGTTAATTACAATGAGGTGATTGTTTCTGCATGGAATACCTTCGTTTTCATCCTCTGTGCCTTTCTCTGTCTCTCTCTCTCTGTCTATTTCTGTCTCTCTCTCTTTCACACACAAAAATTGATATATATATGAAGGTGAAAGTACAAGAAATCAATTGCATATATTTATTGGTGCATCATTGTTATTGTTTTTCAGTCACTAAGTCATGTCTGATTGTTTGAGACCTCATGAACTGAAGCACACCAAGCTTCCCTGTCCTTTACCATCTCCCAGAGTGTGCTCAAATTCATGCCCGTTGAGTCAGTGATGCCATCCAAACTTCTCATCTTCTGTCATCCCCTTCTCCTTCTGCACTCAATCTTTGTCAGCATCAAGGTCTCTTCCAAGGAGTTAGCTCTTTGCATCAGGTGGCCAAAGTATTGGAGCTTCAACTTCAGCATCATTCCTTCCAGTGAATACCACAAATTTAGTAGCATAAAACAATTCAAATTTAGTCTTACAGGTTTTTGAGTAAGTTAAGAGCAGGTTAAGAATCTAAACTCCATCCAGAATCCCTACAACCTCCCATATGATCCAGAAAATGGCAACCCTCACAACACTGCTGGCCTCATGCTTGTCTTCTTTTAGATAGTTTTTCATGAGGCTCTGAGAACATTAACGTGTTATCCCAACCACAGTCCCTGGGTGGAGACTGGTTTCTAATGTACTGATACCTATTACTGTCTTAAATATATATATATATATATATTTAGTGTTGGCTTTGTTAGAGATGATATTCCACCCCCCCCATCTTCCACTCCTCATAAATCCAGGTGATACTCCCAGAAAAGAAGACAATTCTTTCAAGTATTTGATTTTTTTTTAAAACCTACTACCTGTGACAAGAAAGAGGGAGCTGAGAAAAGGACCTATGCCAGCTTGAAGTCAAGAAAAGTTGGAATTGTGTACAATGGAAAGTGAGGCAGAAATGATGTTTGTAACTTAATGCAATACTGTCAAGGTCAGGGTTATTATGAATTATTTTTTGAGGGAAGACTCACCAAGATAGGAGAATGGAGGATATCTACTCTTAGCAAAGCCTATACAAAATGGATCTGATTGCAGACAATGTGATTTAAGTTACATTAAAACTATATTTTTCATATAAGAGAATAAATAACAGAGTCAGAGTTACCCTATATACGTATAGACAGATATCAGAACTCAAAAAATGGAACAAATGTATCTCTAAAGTTTCTACTGTACCAGTGGGATCCCATCACCAGGATAAATCACAGTCAGGTTAGATAACATATGAAAATTTTCATCAGGCGAATTGCAAGGTAGCCTGAGGCCTAAGGCAGGAATATCATTGAGAGTATGTGTTTGACTTGTTTGTCCATGCAATAGCAACTTAATCCCTTCTCATAGGTCCTTATTACTATTTCATACATACATCTATGTATTTATGTTGTGAACAATGCAGGGCTTAGTGGCACTGACTTCTCACCCAGCCCCTTCACAGTCAAAAATCCATATAAAACTTTGACTTCCCAGAAACTTAATGACCAATGATCTACTGCTAACCTTCCCTTACTGATAGCATAGCAATCAATTAACAACTATTTTGTATGTTATATGTACCGTATAGTATACTATATAATAAACTAAAGAAGAGAAAATGTTATAAAGAAAATTATAAGAAAATACACTTACTGTACTGTATTTACAGATATTGCAAGTTTATGTCAACTGTTTACAAAAGGAATCACTTGTTTTAGCACTATATTAATGTTGTCTTTTAGGATGGAAGACACTGTAGGTGTTACTCATATCACTAATAATAGACATCAGAATGAAAAGATATGTGAAAAAGAAATTCACATTTATTTACAGCTATAACACTTCATGCATTGATGATGAAGATGTAGCTAAATGATTGCTTCAAGGTAGTCTAGTCCATACACTAATAAATGAATTGTTAGAAAACTCTTATGTGATACAGTATTATAGCTACGTTCACTGTACAATGTTAACAATGTTGTTACTTAAAAAAAAAAAACCCACGTATTTGTGATGATAGGCTAATGTATTTTCTTCCATTATGATGAAGAGAGGCATTCTGTATGGGAATGTAAGTCTTTGAAAGTAAAGTTGTAAAATGGTACAAAAGCTAACACAATATTATTTTTATGTTAAATGTCACTCATCTTCGCCTCTTTAAGGATATACTAGTATATACATATGTTTTATGTATTCGTGACATACTTAACAGTTTTTAAATTTTTTTGATATTTCTATGCTATGATTTCTAGGTGATTTTTTTCAAATTGCTGCAATTTCCAAAAACTTACTAATATATTTATTGAAAAATTCGTAAATGGATGAGTGTTCAAACTTGTTTTATTCAAGTTTCAACTATATGTGTGTGTGTGTGTATGTGTGTGTGTGTGTGTGTGTGTGTGTATACATATATGAGAGAGACTTGATGACTATATTTAGATGGAAGTCTAACAATCTCCAAGTAACTTGACTCTAAATAAGTTTAAGAAGGGAAATAAGAGGAAATAAGATAAAATAAGAGAAATACACCTTTCTAAGAACTCACCTTCTGGTATGTGATTCATTTCAGTATAAAACTGATCTGTGCTTTTGGATGTTGTTTATACCAAAATCTTACTTCCTACATGCTATGTTGACATACTTGTTTGCAGGTTACAACAAAAGGAACAGATACTCCTGTGATTGCTCAGTGAGAAAGAGTGCTTGGTTTCTGTTCAAGAACCCCACTAGTTTAAATGCAGAGAATGGGAATTAACACAGCTGGATGAGTAGGAGATTATCTTGATTTACTGTCTCAAGGGATAGGATTACTCTTGAGTCTTCAGGGTCCCTTGATGAGCAGAAGAACAGCAGAAAGATTAATAACAGGCTTTTAATAATCATGCATACTTCTCCTATGTGCTGATTACTTGAATCATCTTGAGAAGAGTTCCTGTCTTTCAGAAACTAATATTTATACCTAAGAAGAAAGAAGGATCCAGTTACCCCATCCCTTCAAAGGGGATGCAGGTAAACTCGTAACTGCTTTCTCTCAACTTAAAATGGTCCAGAAATTATAACTCTCATCACCTGCTGCCACTCTTCATCTCATTGTCTCTCTTACATCATCTTTTTCAGATGGTTTAAAACATCTACATTTCCAAAGATTTTTTATTATTTAGAATTTCAGAGAGACTTTTCCTATAGAAATACCTAAATATAATTATTTCCAAGTTAATAATTAACAATAATAAGATTCTATTGCTGACACATGGTTTATGGTGGCATGACAACTGAAAGCCAACAGAATATCCCTAAGGAGGAATGGGTGAACAAAATATACTACATTATAAAATTCAAGCAGCTATTTAAAAGATTGTAACAACAGCAGTTAACTTTGTAGGGTTTTCATGAGATGTTTTCACAGGGGCATATATGATGCACAGAGTGTAGATAACATTGTGCATTTTTGTAAAGAAAACAATGACAGTTTATATATTATAAAAGTATTGATAAAGGAGAAGAAAAATATAATTATTAAACTAATCTGGGGTTGAGGAGTGGGAGTGAAGGAAAACTAAAAAATGCAAAAATAATAATATAGCGTATATGATATAATGTAATTGTATTTAAATTATCATTTAAGTTGTACATTATCATATGCATAAAGAAACCAGAAAAATATAAGAATTAGATATTGATCTACTGATTGCAGAGTGGCTCATAATATAATTTGAAAGAAAGAATATAAACAAAATTTTATGTGTCAGCTAAAGCATACATACCATCATACACTCTCTCTCATACACTCTCACGTGTAACAACCCAGAAAAGCCAAAGAACCAAACTTGTAAAAGGAATAGGAAACTGGTAGAATTATTGCAAAATCATGCCAATGAATACCTGGTTAGGGTCCACTGCTATCTCCATGCAGTTTAGCCCCACAGAGGGTTACCACAAATGTAAACCTCCTAAAGCATGGCTGGCATGAAGTCAGTCCTGCCTTTCAAAACCAGAAGATGCCAGTGCTGTCATTGCGTCATCCAAATTCATTCTCCCTTATGCTGCTGTTAAGTCGCTTCAGTCGTGTCCAACTCTGTGCAACCCCATAGACGGCTCCCCTGTCCCTGGGATTCTCCGGGCAAGAACACTGGAGAGGGTTGCCATTTCCTTCTCCAATTCTCCCTTATATGTGCCTGTTATTGCTGCTTGCTTCTGATCCAAAGTCAAGGTTGATAAATTCTGCTGTTCAAGGCTAGATCCATACCCATGTTCTCTATTTGCTGTGAAAGTGAAAGTCGCTCACTTGTGCCTGTCTGACTCTTTGCTACCCTATGGACTATACAGTCCATGGAATTCTCCAGGCCAGAACACGTGAGTGGGTAGCCAGTCCGTTCTCCAGGGGATTTTCTCAACCCAGGGATTGAATCCAGGTGTCCCACATTGCAGGCAGATTCTTATCAGCTGAGTAACCATGGAAGCCCAAGAACACTGGGTTGGGGAGCCATTCCCTTCTACAGGGGATCTCCCCAATTCAGGAATCAAACCAGGGTCTCCTGCACTGCAGGCAGATTCTTTACCAGCTAAGCTACGTGAATGGGAAACTATCTGGTATTTTGGCTTCTATAGCAGAAAGCAGTACCACATATACAGACAGTATAGAAGATACACAGCCAAAATATATGAATAAGCAAATATATCAATAAAAATCCATGACAGTTCACCACAAAGATCACATACAAATTTTAATATCAGCACCTAAAACAATGCAAGTTAATTCCTCATGTCACTCCTTTCAGAGAAAATGTCATGCCAATATATCACCATTTATTTCATACAGATCAAATCTGGAGTCTCAAAAAATGTATAGATGCATTTTGTCTATAAATCACAAAACGTGACACATGGATAAAATAATAAAGTTATCATGAACCTGTTTTATACATGACAATAGAGTGAATGGAGGAGAGAAAATTAAGACACAAAAAGAAATATACACTGAAACAATGCAGAAAACACATGGAGAAGGTTGGATACTAATTTTCCAAATGGTTAGGAGGTAAGAGCTAATATTCATGACACTTTATTATCAGGAAATTCAACATGCTAGTGTTGCCAAAAAGGTGAATCAAACCATTATTTCTGCAACATACGAACATGTTTGAGCTTGCTAAATTAGGTTACAATCATTTACTATTAATTTTTCCTTCTGGATATAGTCAAATACAGAGGCATCCCAAGGAGTTACCTAGATCCACTGTTTGGATTGGGCTTCCCCAGTGGCTTAGTGGTAAAGAATTCCCCTCTATGCAGGAGATGCAGGAGATACAAGTTCAATCCCTAGGCCAGGTAGATTCCTTGGCCGAGGAATGGAAACCCATTCCAGTATTCTTGCCTGGAGAATTCTATGGACAGAAGAGCCTGGTGGGTTACAGTCTATAGGGTCGCAAAGAGCTGGACATGACTGAAGCAACTGAGCACAGCACTGCACTGTCTGAGTAAGGAAGAGGACAAAGTACAAAATTACTGCCTATGTGTTAGTACAATATCAGCGTGTTGTTTAGTAGAGGGATAAAATCCAGTCATTCTACAATTTTGTGTTCATATGACAGGCCAGATAACTCTAATAATACATTATGCCAAGAAAGTCTCTCCACATGAAAATAAGAAGGCATGTTTTCTCTTCTATATCAGGACCTCATTGAGATTATTAAACTATTTATTTAGTGCTTCAAGAATAAAATGAAATAAAAGAAACTTCAGGATAAATTAGAAGTTTGTTGTTAATATATAGAATAGATAAATAACAAGGGCCTATTTTAATATATAAAATAGATAAATAACAAGGGTCTATTTTATAGAACAGTAACTATATTCAATATCTTATAATAACCTAAATGGAAAAGAATTTTAATATATATATATGCATATACACATATATGGGGCTTCCCTGGTGGCTCAGAGGTTAAAGCCTCTGCCTGGAATGCAGGAATGTAAGAGACCCAGGTTCGATCGCTGAGTCAGGAAGATCCCCCTGGAGAAGAAAATGGCAACCCACTCCAGTACTCTTGCCTGGGGAATCCCATGGAGGGAGGAGCCTGGTAGTCTACAGTCCATGGGGTTGCAGAGTTGGACATGACTGAGCGACTTCATTTCACTTCACTTCTTCACTTCATACACATATATCTGAATACTTCAGGAAATAGCAACCCTCATAACACACTGCTGGCTGCGTGCTTGTCTTATTTTAGATAGTCTTTCATGAGGCTCTAAGAACGTGTGTTCTCCCAACTACAATCCACTGGGTAGGGACTGGCTTCTAGTATGTTGACGCATATTGCTATCTTAAATATCTAAGTGTTTCATAGTATTGGCTTTGTTAGACATGATATTCCTCCCCCCACTTTCTACTCCTCATATTCATAAATCCAGGTGATGCCCTCATAAGAGAAGACAATTCCATCAGGTATCAGATTCTTATTTAAAACTTACTACTTGTGACAAGAAATACAGAACCATTGTAAGAGAAAAGAACCTCTGTTAGCATAACATCAAGAAACACTGGAATTGGGTACTATGGAAAGTGAGGCAGAAATGATGGTTTTAATCTAATCCAAAATATTGTCAAGGTCAAGACTGATAGTATATTTCAAGTAAATACTCATTAACATGAGAGAAATGAGGTTCTCTGCCCTTAGCAAAACCCATACACAACGGAACCTATCTCCACACAATGTGCCTTAAGCTACATTAAAGCCGTATTTTAAATGAAAGAGTGAATAACAGAGACACTTACCCTAATAACCTATGGGGATATCAAAATTCAAAAAACAGAACAAATGTATCTCTAAAATTTCTATTGCACCAGTTGGGTCCCATCATAAGGAAAAATCACATTTAGATTAAAGTATGAAAATTTTCATCAGGTGAAATTAAACCCATACACAACGGAACCTATCTCCACACAATGTGCCTTAAGCTACATTAAAGCCGTATTTTAAATGAAAGAGTGAATAACAGAGACACTTACCCTAATAACCTATGGGGATATCAAAATTCAAAAAACAGAACAAATGTATCTCTAAAATTTCTATTGCACCAGTTGGGTCCCATCATAAGGAAAAATCACATTTAGATTAAAGTATGAAAATTTTCATCAGGTGAAATGCAAGGTAGCCTGAGACTTAAGGCAGAAGTGTCAATAAGAGGTATCAGTGTTTGACTTGTCTTTTATGCCATAGCAACTTAGTAACTAATCATAGATCCTTTCATTCCTCTGTATACAAGATCCAGGCTAAATATTTCCTTCTTTAAAAGGTAAAAAATTATGTCATAATCAATTCTAAGTCAACAAAACTAGAGGAAAGGTAAAAAGAAACATGGTGCAGATAAATGAGTGAATAGCATGTTCAGAGTAAATTTAAAAATTGCGATTTCTAAATTCCTTTTAAAAATCTGTAAAACAAATATTTCTAAGTATTTTGTTTAAAGTTTAATACTGAGAACTATTGACAAAATACATTTCACATTGAATAAATTATATTACTATATTATACTATATTTCTATGCTATATATAATATTTAATGCTATATTTTTTAAATGAGCAAGACTACATTGCCTAGATCATTTGCTCTCTGAATACATTACTTTGTCTTTAAGCTTGACCAGAGCTTTCTTCACCTCCTTGTTCCTCAGGGTGTAGACCACAGGGTTCAGAAGGGGCGTTATCACAGTGTAGAAAACAGCCACAATCCTGTCCACAACCTCCTTGGAGCCTGGTCTCAGGTAAATGAAAGCAAGGGGAACATAGAAGCAATATATAATATTTAATGCTATATTTTTTAAATGAGCAAGACTACATTGCCTAGATCATTTGCTCTCTGAATACATTACTTTGTCTTTAAGCTTGACCAGAGCTTTCTTCACCTCCTTGTTCCTCAGGGTGTAGACCACAGGGTTCAGAAGGGGCGTTATCACAGTGTAGAAAACAGCCACAATCCTGTCCACAACCTCCTTGGAGCCTGGTCTCAGGTAAATGAAAGCAAGGGGAACATAGAAGCAAAGGACCACAATGCAGTGGGAGGCACAAGTCTGGAAGGCTCTCCATCTCCCCTCTGAGGTGCGGATCTTCAGGATGGAATGGACGATGGAAACGTAGGACAGCACTATAAGGAAAAAACAGCCCAAGGCCACCACCCCAATGTTGACAAAGATCACCATCTCTACAGTGGACGTATCTGCACAGGCCAGTTTGAGGACAAACGGTGCATCGCAGATGTAATGCTGGATCTTGTTGGGTCCACAGAAGGGCAAACGGAACGTCGGTGTGGTCTGGGCAGCAGAGTGCAGAGAGCCACTGAGCCATGTGGTTGTGGACAGGATGGCACACATCAGCACTATCAGGAGAAAGCAGCCTGAGGCCACCACACCAATGTTGACAAAGATCACCATCTCCACAGTGGACGTGTCTGCACAGGCCAGTTTGAGAATAGACGGTGCGTCACAGATGTAATGCTGGATCTGGTTGGGTCCACAGAAGGGCAAATGAAATGTCGGTGTGGTCTGGGCAGCAGAGTGCAGAGAACCACTGAGCCACGTGGTTGTGGCCAGGATGGCACACATCCTCCCACTCATCATGCTGGCATACCTGAGAGGGTGACTGATGGCCAGGAAGCGGTCATAGGACATGACGGTGTAGAGGAAGCACTCGGTGCTGCCCAGGCAGTCAAAGGAGTAAAACTGGGCCACACAGCTGGGAAAGGAGATAGGACTGCCTTCTGGGGACACCAGGGTCATCAGCATTTTGGGCACAGTGACCGTGGAGTACCACATGTCAATGAAGGACAGGTTGCTCAGGAAGTAGTACATGGGGGTGTGCAGGTGAGGATTCACTATAATCACCAGCAGGATGAGTAGGTTCCCCACCACAGTGAGGACATAGATCACCAGGAAGATTCCAAAGAGGAGCGTGTCCAGCTCTGGTGCGTGGGGAAGGCCCACGAGGATGAACGTTGTCACTAGACTCATGTTTGTCATTTCTCCAGGCTTTTGGTCTCTCTCTCTCTCCCTCTCTATGGGAATATCAAGAGCACCCAGCATTTAGTCGAGAACTGACAACTCATTCTTTATATGAAATCTGCATCATACATCATACATAATTCTAGAGTTATATTCCACTTTGCTTATCACAAGTCTCCTTTATAAAAGGAGATAGAATGCTTTCATCTTCTCTCTCTCTCACTCTCAATGACATAGTCATACACAGATATATGCAAAAAAATTGGTAGAAATTCATTGTAAATTTACCTTGGTGTATCATAAATATCACTAACTTAGTACCATAAAACAATGCAAGTTTTCTATTTAGTGTTCTCTGTGGGTCATGTCAGCTTCGTCCTCTGCTCCAGGCTTCACAATGTTGAAACCAAAGTTTCAGCTTGTTCTCTAATCTCACCTGAAGCTCAGAATCACCTGTCTCAGTAAGGATGTCAGTACAAAATAAGATTTAAAAATGTAAGGTATTTAGTAAAGTGCCTATGTTAATAGGTACTCAATAAATGATAGCATACTATATGAAGCTGCTGCCTTATTTTTTTAAATGTATGGATATAGCAAAGGACCACAGTGCAGTGAGACCTTCACGTACAACTCACACATACATATACACAGACACACACACACAGTCACAGAAAGAATTGAGGAGACAGGTACACAACTGCATCCATGAGTAAGTCACCTCTGATAATTCATGCTGTCCTTGAACTGTGTTCCCAAAATTCTATATCCCCAATTTGTGTGCATAAGACATAAACAAGAAAGTATATTGTCAATGTAAGTACATATAAATAATTCATTCCTCTGCATCCAAGAGACAGAGAGGTGACAGAGAGGGACAGAGAGGTGAGTAGAGAGACAGACAGAGAGGTGAGTAGAGAGGGAAAGTAAATTCTCATTGTGCTATAGAGACTTATCAATTTCATAGCTTCAACTTTGAAGAAGATTTCACCACTGTTATTGGTACTCTTGTCCCACTAACACCACTACCTGCTTCTATAGGAAATACTCTCAGAGCAGGTTAAGAGTCTAAACTCCATATAGAATCCCTACAGCCTCCCATATGATCCAGGAAATAGCAACCCTCATAACACTGCTGGCCGCATGCTTGTCTTATTTTAGATAGTCTTTCATGAGGCTCTAAGAACATGTGTTCTCCCAACTACAATCCACTGGGTAGGGACTGGCTTCTAGTATACTGACACATATTGCTATCTTAAATATCTAAGTATTTTATAGTATTGGCTTTGTTAGAGATGATATTCCTCCCCCCACCTTCTACTCCTCATATTCATAAATCTAGGTGATGCCCTCATAAGAGAAGACAATTCCATCAGGTATCAGATTCTTATTTAAAACTTACTACTTGTGACAAGAAATACAGAACCATTGTAAGAGAAAAGAACTTCTGTTAGCATAACATCAAGAAACACTGGAATTGGGTACTATGGAAAGTGAGGCAGAAATGATGGTTTTAATCTAATCCAAAATATTGTCAAGGTCAAGACTGATTGTATATTTCAAGTGAAGACTCATCAACATGAGAGAAATGAGGTTCTCTGCCCTTAGCAAAACCCATACACAATGGAACCTATCTCCACACAATGTGCCTTAAGCTACATTAAAGCCATATTTTAAATGAAAGAGTAAATAACAGAGACACTTACCCTAATAACCTATGTGGATATCAAAATTCAAAAAAACAGAACAAATGTATCTCTAGAATTTCTACTGCACCAGTGAGATCCCATCATAAGGAAAAATCACATTTAGATTAAAGTATGAAAATTTTCATCAGGTGAAATGCAAGGTAGCCTGAGACTTAAGGCAGAAGTGTCAATAAGAGGTATCAGTGTCTGACTTGTCTTTTATGCCATAGCAACTTAGTAACTAATCATAGATCCTTATTACTTACTGTATATACAGATATGTATATGTTGCATGTATATGTGTGTGTGTGTGTGCAATTTGTATATATACATACATACAGAGAGAAAGAATAAATTAGAAACAGAGACAGAGGAAAAGACAGACAGATAGGACTTGATAGCCACATTTAGAAGGAAATCTAACAATATCTCATCTCTGAATGGGAGCTTAAGAAGGAAAGCAAGTGGAAATGAGAGAAAACTACCTTTGTAAGAACTCACCTGCACTATGTGATTCATTACAATATAAAACTCATTTGTGTTTACTCCCCAGCCTGTCAAAATATTTAACTTTCTGCATGCTACATCAAGGTACTTGTTTGCAAGTTAATATTGAAAGAGCTGGCATACCTGTGATTGCTTGCGGAGAAAGAGCAGTTCATTTCTGTTATAGAACCCAACTGGTTGAAAGGCAAAGAATGGAAACTAACATAGCTAGACAGGCAGGAGCTTAATTTGTTTTACTTTCACAAGGAATTGGATTACCCTTGGGTTTCCTGAATGATCAGAAAAACAACAAAAAGAATCTAATTAAAAGTTTTTAAAAATCACACATGTATCTCCCTATATGTTTGTTATTTGAACACTCCTGAGAAGAGTTCATGTCTTTCTGGAGCTAGCAGTTTTACCTAAGGGGAAAGAAGGACTATTACCCTATTCCCTCATCAATGATGCAGATAAACTCACAATGGTTTATTCTCAACTTCAAATTGCCCAGAACCTACAAATTATGATCTCTTATTTCTGCGCTCTATCCCACATCTCACTATTTCTTTCAGCATATTTTAAGGTGATTTAAATTTAGTTGTCAAAATTCCCAAACGGTTTTACAGCTGTTTTTAGATATCTGTGGTAGTCATTAGTACGTTTGTTTAAGTAAAGACATTTTAAAGAAAATAAGCAAACAAGCCAACCATGAAAAATAATGCCCTGAACTAAATTGATTGCATTTTAAAATACAAATTTTCCATCTCATTCTCTGTGATCATATGTTATACAGTTAAACAGCATTATAATCATACTATAACAGAGAAAACAATTGGGAACTTAAACCAATTTTCTAAATACCACTTCAATTAATGAGATAATTACAGCTATAATTTCTAATTATTATGAAATAATGGCATCTTTATATCATATCTAAAATAAAACTAATCCCAGATGAAGTAAAACGTTAAATAAAGAGGGAAAACTCAAAGCACTAACAAAGATAATACATAAATAAAACTTGAGAATCTAGAGGAAACCTTCATAGTGACTTTTTAAAATATTTTAATGTAGTTATTTATTTATTTTTGGCTATACCAAGTCACATGTGGGATCTTACTTCCCCAAACAGGGTTCAAACTCTGGTTCCCTGCAACGCAAGTCCAAGGTCTTAACCCACTCAACCCCCAGGGAAGTCTGCACGGTGACTTTTGATATCTAGTATTGTGAATCTATTAATTTTTACTTCTCTAGATTATCTTAGCCATTTTGGACTCTCTCTCCATTAGAATATACACTATAGGGTCCACGTGTCTATAGAATAAATTGCAGAGATTATATTTAGAACTGCATTGAATCTATTAACAATTTGAGGAGAATGTGTGTGCTCAGTGGCTCAATTGTGCCCAACTCTTTGCAACCCCATGGACTGTAGCCCATCAGGCTCCACTGTCATTGAATTTTCCAGGCAAGAATACTGGAGTGGATTGCCATTTCCTCCTCCATGAGATCTTCCCAGCCCAGGGATGGAGACATCGCTGGTGTCTCCTGCATTGGCAGGCAGATTCTTTAACACTGAGCCATCTGGGGAGCCCTTGAGGAGAAAACAGTTTTTAAAATCTTGTCTTTCAAGCTGTGAACGTGAAAGTGTTAGTCACTCAGTCGTGTGGACTCCTCTATCCATAGGATTCTCCAGGCAAGAATACTGGAGTGGGTTGCCATTCCTGTCTCTGGGGGATCTTCCTGACCCAGGGATCAAACCTGGGTCTTCTGCACTGCAGGTAGAATCTTTACCATCTGAGCCACTGAGGAACACCAAGACGTGAGCAATTTATAATCCACCATTTCTTCAGCAACTTTTATATGTCTCTCAAAAATGTTTTGCAGTTTCTATTATTGTGGTCTTACACATCTTTGCTTACTTTAAGATACAGATCAAGTTTTCTCAACCTCAGCACTATGGACATTTTGAGCAAGACAAGTATTGGGCAGAACTGTCTTGTGCATTTGGAGAAGTTTAGCAGCATCCATGACCACCAGACACAGACACAAGTACCAGAAACAATCAACAATTTCTACAGACATTTTCAAATCACAGTTGAGAGCCACTGATTTAGATATTTAATAAATGTTTGCCATTTTAATTAAATTATTTTAATTGTAGGCTAGTTACAATATTGTGGTGGTTTTTGCCATACATTGGCATGAATCAGCCAAGGGTATAACTGTGTCCTCCCATCCCAACCCCTCTCACCTCCCACCCCATTCCACCCCTCTTGGTCATCCCAGTGCACCTGCTTTCAGTGCCCTGTTTCATGTATCAAACTTGGACTTATCATCTACTTCACATATGGTAATATACACATTTCAATATTTTGAATCTAATCATACACAAACAGATGGACACAAATCATAAGTGCATAAGCTGTTTATACATGAAGTTGCAGAGCACAGATTCTCTTTGATATATTACTATACGTTGTGTGAATATACTACAATTTATTTTTAATTCAACTGTAGATAAGCA
This sequence comes from Madoqua kirkii, assembly GCA_006408675.1. Taxonomy (NCBI): domain Eukaryota; kingdom Metazoa; phylum Chordata; class Mammalia; order Artiodactyla; family Bovidae; genus Madoqua; species Madoqua kirkii. Next base: position 18,985 of record SJYC01073155.1, read on the forward strand.
TTTGAATAGTTTCCAGTTTTGTTTATTAAAACGGTGCTAAAATATTAGAATATATGTTTTGTATATATGAAATTTTCTTTGACAAAACTATATAATGTATCATGGTGGTAGTATAGTTGCTAAGTCATGTCAGACTCTCACAATCTCATGGGCTGTAGTCCACCAGTCCATGGGATTCCCAGGTAAGAACACCGGAGTGGGTGACCGCTGCCTTCTCCAGGGATCTTCCTATCCTAGGGAAGATCTCCTGCTTGGTAGGTGGTTTCCTACATTGCAGGCAGATTCTTTACTGCTGATCCACCAGAGAAGCCCCCATGATGTATTACATATAATATTATATATGTTATATACTGTAGGTTATATGTAATATCTCTTCCTTTCAGTATACATTTGGAAATGTGTAAACATAGACATGTATTTCTATCAGATATATACCTAGGAGTGGAACTGCTGAGTCACAGGGAAGTTTTATCATCATTTGCATAGATTCTGCCACAGAGTTTTACCAGTTTATCCTCCCAGTGTCAGTGCATGAAAGTTCCAGTTGTTTCACATATGACCATCATTCAGTAAGATTGGTCTTTTTCACTTTGGCCTTGTTAATGTGTATGAAGTGATATTTTATTGTGGTATAGTTTTCCTCTTTCTGATGAAAACTGAAGCTGAGTATCTTTTAATTGTTTGAATTTTGGATAATATTGTGACTATTGTCCTTTAAAATTTCATTATTATCTCTCATTCTTAAGTTTATCATTTATTTTATTACAAAGTCTCATTAAGAGAGGGAAAGACAAGCTGCAGGGTAGGAGATAGTATTTGTAATACAGATAATTGACAAAGAACTTAAATTCAAAATAAATTATGCCTGAAAATCAATAAAAATGGAAAGCCACCTCTCAACTTTGAAAACTGAGCAAAGAACATGGATCTGCAATACATAGTTGATAACCCAAATGGTCTTAAAAATGATTAAATCATTACTAGTTAGTGAAGAGATAAATTTGAAGATTGGAATCAACACACACACTCTACCATATTAAAAATGGATAGTTAATAAGTACCTACTGTATAGCACAGGGAGCTCTTCAATACTTTGTAATGCCCTGTAGCACAGAATCCTCCTAAGACAGTATACTTGAGCAAGAGTCAGGAAGGACTCCTTCCATCTCTCTGTATTTTAATTTCATCATCTGTCAACTGAAGATAATGCTGCCATATCCAGTTATCTTACAGAGGTACTAGGGTTGGTATATGAATGTACTTTAAAGTCAAAGATGCTATTAATACATGGATGTTACATACTAATTATAGTAAAAATGCCCTTTGAATTTAACTCAGACTGAAATAGAGGTGGCAAAAATACACAGAAGAACTATACAAAAAAGATCTTCATGACCCAGATAACCACAATGGTGAGACCACTCACCCAGAGATAGACTTCCTGGAATGCGAAGTCAAGTGGGCCTTAGGAAACGTCACTATGAACAAAGCTAGTGGAGGTGACGGAATTCCAGTTGAGCTATTTTAAATCTTAAAAGATGATGCTATGAAAGTGCTGCACTCAATATGCCAGCAGATTTGGAAAACTTAGCAGTGGCCACAGGACTGGAAAAGGTCAGTTTTCATTCCAATCCCAAAGAAAGGCAATGTCAATGAATGTTCAAACTACCATACAATTGCACTCATCTCACATGCTAACAAAGTAATGCTCAAAACTCTCCAAGCCAGGCTTCATCAGTAGGTGAACTGTGAACTTCCAGATGCTCAAGTTGGATTTAGAAAAGGTAGAAGAACCAGAGATCAAATTGCCAACATCCACTGGATCATCAAAAAAGCAAGAGTACCAGAAAAAAATCTACTTCTGCTTTATTGACTATGCTAAAGCTTTTACTGTGTGGGTCACAACAAACTGTGGAAAATTCTTCAAGAAATGGGAATACCAGCCCACCTTACCTGTCTCCTGAGAAATCTGTATGCAAGAAGCAACAGTTAAAACTGGGCATGGAACAACAGACTGGTTCCAAATAGGGAAAGGAGTATGTCAAGGCTGCATATTATCATCCTGCTTATTTAACTTATATGTAGAGGACATCATGTGAAATGTCAGTCTGGATGAAGCACAAGCAGGAATCAAGATTGCCAGGAGAAATATCAATAACTTCAGATATATAGATGACACCACTCTTATGGCAGAAAGTGAAAAAGAGCTAAAGAGCCTCTTGATGAAAGTAAAAGAGGAGAGTGAAAAAGTTGGCTTGCACGAGGATGATCCAGAGAGATGATATACGGTGGGAGGGGGGAGGGGGTTTCAGGATTGGGAGCTCGTGTACACCTGTGGCTGATTCATGTCAATGTATGGCAAAACCAACACAGTACTGTAAAGTAGAATACAGTAAAATTAAAATTAAAAATAAATAAATAAATAAATAAAACTCGACATTCAGAAAACTAAGATCATGGCATCTGGTCCCATCACTTCATGGCAAATAGATGGGGAAATAATGGAAACAGGGAAGGACTTTACTTTGGGGGACTCCAAAATCACTGCAGATGGTGACTGCAGCAGTGAAATTAAAAGATGCTTGCTACTTGGAAGAAAAGCTAAGACCAACCTAGACAACATACTCAAAAGCAGAGACATTACTTTTCAACAAAGGTCCACCTAGTCAAAGCTATAATTTTCCCAGTAGTCATGTATGGATGTGAGAGTTGGACTATAAAGAAATCTGAGTGTCAAAGAACGGATGCTTTTGAACTGTGGTGTTGGAGAAGACTCTTGAGAGTCCCTTGGACTGCAAGGAGATTCCACCAGCCAATCCTAAAGGAAAACAGTCCTAAATATTCATTGAAAGGACTGATACTGAAGCTGAAACTCCAATACTTTGGCCACCTGATGCAAAGAACTAGAAAAGACCTTGATGCTGGGAAAGATTGAAGGTGGGAGGAGAAGGAGATGAAAAGGGATGAGATGACTGGATGGCATCACTGACTCAATGGATATAAGTTTCAACAAGCTCCAGGAGCTGGTGATGAACAGGGAAGCCTGGCATGCTGCAGTCCATGGGGTCACAAAAAGTAGGACATGACTAAGAGACTGAACTGAACTGAACTGAACTGAGGACATTGCACTTCTACAGGCAACACTATTTCAGGCAGCACTGTCTAGATCATCCAGTATGCAAAGAAGAGACTAAGCTAGACGAAATTTGAAAATCTTGTCAGTCCCTTAAAAATCAAACATATTTAGAGCTTGGATATCCCTTTAGAGGAGTGACCAAGAGCACATCCCCATTTTACGCTTGAAAAAAGCAACTTCTGTAGAGAATATGGACTTTTCCAAATACAAAAGGACATACTGCTTACTTAGTGGATAAAAATCCCACATGAGGATATGTAAATGCATTATATAGAATCCTCTAATTATGATAACAGAGGAATTTGTAGTTCTGAAATAACACTGGGCAATGAATAAATCAATAAATAATTGTTAAATATCTTTTTTAGTATGCTGTATTTACTTAAATCATTGTTGGCATACATTTTTAAAATAAGTCATTTTATTTTATTACTAATTTCTTCTTCCAGTTTTATTGAGATATGATTGCATATAGGACTGGGTGAGTTTAAAGTGTACAGCACTGGTGGATGGAGTTGGATCCTAAGGTGGCTGACTGGGGTTCTAGGGGGCAGAAACTGTGTAAGCCAGGGGGGTGTCAAGGCTGGGTCCCTTGTCTTCTGTTGAACAGAACCAAGTCCTAGGGCAGCTTGGGGGCTCAGAGGGGTCTAATGAGGACTGGCAGGTGGCGGACCTGTGTCCCCATGAAACTGGATGGTGGGCCAGAAGTGGTATCAACTGGCTGATGAGATGGGTCAAGTCCCAGCCACTAATAAACTAAAGGAAAGACTACAAAATGGCACTCGCCAGCATCGGTGTCCTCAAGGTACAGTGAGCTCCCCAAAATGGCTGCCACCAGCAGGTCCTTGGTAGCTGGGTGAGTCCCACTTGCCTCCCACCTCTCTAGGAGGCTCTCCAAGATCAGCATTTGGATCTGACACAAGTTTCTTTCAAGTTGTTGCTTCTGCTTGGGTCTTGGAGCATGTGAGATTCTGTGTGTGCCCTTTAAGAGTGGACTCTCCATTTCCTACATCTCTCTAGCTCTCCGGAAAGCAAGTCCCATTGGCCTTCAAAGCCAGATGTCTGGTAGCTCACCTTTCTGGTGCCAAGACCCCTGGTCTGCAGAGCTTGATGTGGAGCTTGAAGCTGTAGCTTCCTGGGGAGAACTTCTGCAGTTTTGATTATGCCCCTTTTTATGTGTTGCTTATCTGGGGGTATGGGTATGGATCTACACCTCTTCTACACATTTCATTATGGTTCCTTTTTTACATCTTTAGTTGTAGAAAATCTCTTCTCGTTTTAGGTCACTCCGATCAATAATAGCTCTGGAGATAGAGGTAATTTTGGTTTGCCAGTGGGAGGAAATGAGCTCTGGGTCTTCCTATTCCACCATCTTGGCCACTCACCTTTTTTTACACTTTTTTATTTTTTTTAATTTTGTATTGGAGTATAGTTGATTTACAATATTGTATTAGTTTCAAGTATACAGCAAAGTGAATCAGTTATAAATATATCCACAGGCTCTTAGGAGGATTCTATGCTACAGGGACACTACAAGCAAGTAAGTAAACTTCCTGAGTAGCCACAGTTCACGTTTCACTGCTACCGAAGCCAACTGAAGCTTATTTCTGGGCAAATTAACAACCTCTGGAGGGTGAAGCAGAAGTGACATCAGCCCCCTTCCTCCACTCCATGGGGACTATAGGAAGGAAGAGCCTACTTGCCAGAAAGGGAGGCTCCAGAGGTCAAAGCCTAGGGAGATTGCTGCCAATGTCTTCAAAAAAGCTAAAAAGAGGATGGTGAGCCAAGAAAGGTGCACCAAAAGAGCTCAGTGACAAAGCCAAGAAAGGGCATGTCACAGGAGGGGACCAGGGAACCTGCTGAGCTCAGAAAGGAGCCTCTACAAAGAACAGCAAAGAGTGTGAAAAAGTTGCGGAAAGCAAAACACAGTGTCCTCGGAGCAGAGTCACATCCAGGTGGTAGCCATCAGCAGAGAATACTCGAGAGGGAGATGAGGGCTAGTAACAGAACTTGCTGGGAGACATGCATTTATTAGAAGTATGCTAGAGACTTTGGAAACAGTGCACACACCTGCGATCTCTTCCCAGCATTAGGCTTTATAAGGGAGGGAGGGAGGGAGGGACCTCATACTCTGCTAACTGAAGGCCAACTTACCTCTCAGTTTTGGACCTTGGTAAGCTTCAAGATCTATTTCAAGCCTAGTCCAGTTCATACAGAGTACAAATGGCCAGATAAAGCTAGTATATGGGTGCTCATGTCCTTTTCCCCAAGACTGCTTGTGGAAACTGCTTCTTTTCCCATTACATGGATGAATATATCATATACTGATAATATAATGTGGTACTGACTAAATTTTATGCACCAAAAGACTGGAGAAGTTTTAGCTATCAACAGGAAAACCATCAATAGGGTATTCTTTCTTTCCAGGGGGAAAGTGATGATTATTGTGCAATGAAAGTGAAAGTCACTCAGTCGTGTCCGACTCTTTGTGACCCTATGAACTGTATAGTCCATGGAATTCTCTAGGCCAGAATACTGGAGTGGGTAACCTTTCCCTTCTCCAGGGGATCTTCCCAAACCAGGGATCAAAGCCAAGTCTCCTACATTGCAGGAAGATTCTTTACCAGCTAAGCCACAAGGGAAGCTTAAGCACACACACATGCGTGTACATTATGGGGAATCTGGTGGGGCTGGGAGGAGGACCTGAGCTATTGTTATCAAGAGCTGGTAGAGAGAGTGTGTGTTTGATTCATGCAGAGACTAGTAGGATATTTCACTGTTCTTTCATGTGGCATGCAGAATTGTGCAGAGAGAACACTAAATTATAAAAATGAATGAGGAGTGAGATGCCAAGGCAACCGGGAGACAAGAGAAAAATTTATAGTACAGAAGAGAACTGAGGCTAGGAGGAAAATTGATTTTCTATATGTAACAACAAAACTTGAAGTATGAACCCTTACTGATATAGAAAAGATAGCTATTTCTTTTTAGGTAAGAATCAGCACAAACTCCTCCTTTCTCTCTCACTTTCTCTCTCTCTGTCCCCTTCTCTCTCTCTTACAAATGAGAAGCCAACACTAGGGATATTAAGAAATTTGCTCAAAACAATATAGTAAGTAGTGACAGTCTCAGTACTGGAATTCTTATGATTTGGGGACCTAGATTATAAAGACATAATTGATTGTCATCCTAGATTAAGGGTCTAGATAATAGGAAATCCAGACAAGACAGAGGGGAATCCTTGTATTCAAAAAAACATAAAAATCTTTCTGTGCAAGATAAGCTATAAACTTGGAATCAAAAGAAAAATGAGACAAAGTCTCCATAGGAATTCACAGCCCAATGAGGTAGATCAGGCACACAGAGGGTAAACTGCAACTTGCTTAGTAAGCCTATGACAGAAATGTGAATGAAATACTGTGGCGGCTACAAAGAATGAAAGGCCTTTTGGGGGAAAGGGAGGCGAGGCTTTACTTAGTTCATCACACATGAATGAGATCTTGAAAGATTAGTAGAAATTTTTTAAGCATCAATGGAACAGGGCCAGTGCATATTAAAGGGACTAATGTATAAGGAAAGGCGGGGAGAGGGGAATGTTTGACTACAGCACAGATTTATGAGATGGAGCACAGAAAGAGGAGGCTAAGGAGGTTCGTGGACATCAGGTTATGAGTGTCTCTGTTCCCATAGGGCATGCTGGTGTGTTTGAATTTTCTCCTGGGCACCGTGATGCCAGTAAAGGTTGGTAATCAAGGAAATGCCCAGGAAACCTCTAAGAATTTCCCCTGAAGTTGCTTCAAAATAGATTCTGTTGCTACATGTGGAGAGATTACTTAGTTTCTATGTGGTTTGAAAGAAAGTGAAAGTCACTCAGTCGTGTTCTACTCTTTGTGACCCCATGGGCTGTAGATCACCAGGCTCCTCTGTCCATGGAATTCTCCAGGCAAGAATACTGGAGTGGGTTGCGATTCCCTTCCATCCCTAGAGGACCTTCCCAACCCAGGGATCAAACCTGGGTCTCCTGAATTGTGGGCAGATTCTTTGTTGTCTGAGCTGTGTGGTTTAGACTCTTACTTAAGGTACACACATGTCTTGGTTTGCCCTGGACTCTCTTAGGTTTAACCAGGAAAATCTCATGACCCGGGAAATCGCTCAGTCCCCAAAATACCTATCTTCATGGATGAGTCGTCTCTGTGGCACTGATGAACACTGAAAGGAATAAAGGTTATGGATACACAGTGATTCATGGTGTAGAAGGAGAAGATGAAGAGGTCAGCCACAGCTGCCATCTTGGTCCTTCTGCCTGCTAGCTGTCCAGCTGGAAGCCAAATTTTATTCCACACTTTTCGAAGCCTTCTGAGTGATTCTGGGTGACCCCTGAATTCTCAAGAAGATAACATACTATTTCAGATACTTGCTTCCAGTTGGTAAAAGACTATTAGAGCTAATATTGGTGGGGGAAAGGGGACATTTAAGAAGGAAACACCTCCCATAATCCCTCAGTGTGTGAAAGAGCTCCAGCACCCTCTTAGCCACCTTCCTGATTTCTTCCTTTCACTGTGGTTGATGCCTCTCACCAGTAGTCCTGAGAGAAAAGCCTTTTTGTGATGATGCTGCAAATTCTGAGAACTCAAATGTACTATTTGACAACTCACTGGAAGTTACAGGTTCACTTCAGACCTGAGGCACAAATGCAATGCCTGAATTTTTCTAATACAGAACCCTGACACATAATAGCTAAAGTCATTGAGGGTTACTATGAATTATGTAAATTTATTTAATAAAAGCCCCATAAAGTAGACACTACAGTTGTCCCCATTTCTAGAAATAGGCAAAAAAAGGTGAAATGGCTTTTCCAAGATCGTTGTTTAGTCGTTCAATCATGTCTGACTCTGTGTGACCCCATGCACTGTAGCCCGCCTGTGTCCTCTGTCTATGGGATTTCCAAGATTTCCAATGAGTCAAAGTGGAAGAGCTAGGATGTTTAAACCATGTCTGACTTCACCCTCCATGGTCTTAAGATACAGTATACAGTATATTACTGAATGGGCATATGAACAGACAGATGCATGATGAATGGATGGATGGATGGATGGATGGACAGACGGATGGATGGAAAGATGGATGGCACTCAGGCAGAAGCAGAGAGAAGAGATGACAACAGGTATCCTGGAGCTGAGATTTTGTATTGCTTCACTAACCTGAATGATTTTAAAGGGCTTATGTATTTTTGAAGTAGAATTTATAAAAATAGATATTTTTTCACATAATTTCAAAGATTCTGAATATTTTATGTTTGATGTATAAACCAGATAGTGCATTTTTTAAAATACACACAGTTTTTTATTTGGCAAACTTACATTAAGAAATATAATTCCAACTCTCAGTAAATAAATAAGCTGTAACCTAACTCTCTAGTATGTAGATCAGAGATCAAACTGAAGGAAAACAATAGAATAGTCATTTCTTCTTAGACTGTTTAGGTATTATATGATTGTTCTTCTTTCTGACATGACTATCTCTGTGTATGGTCTTTCCTTCACTCTCCAGAACTATATACACATGATCTGTTACATGAGTTTTAACTCTGGAGAGAAAACTTGCTGTCTGAAACCAAGCAGAATCTCAGAATCAGGGGTTGAGGAGAAAGAATGATTATGAACAAGAGCTAGAGAAGATTCTCTTTTGGTGATGCTTTTTGGTCCATATTTGACAGTGACATAGAATATATATCCCGTGCCTACAGAATTTACAGAGCATCGCTTTTTCCCTTCTGCTGCTTCTTTTGGCAGATGTGAACAGCAAGGAAATGCAAAGTGGAAATCAGACTTCCCTGTCTCACTTCATCTTAGTGGGGCTGCCCCACCCACCACAGCTGGGGGTACCGCTCTTCCTAACCTTCCTTGTCATCTACACCCTCACCGTCTCTGGGAACGGACTCATCATCCTCACAGTCTTGGTGGACACCCAGCTCCACCGCCCCATGTACTGGTTCCTATGTCACCTCTCCCTCTTGGACATGACCATTTCCTCTGCCATTGTCCCCAAGATGTTAGCTGGCTTTCTCTTGGACAGTAGGATTATCTCCTTTGGAGGCTGTGTCATCCAGCTTTTTTCATTCCATTTCCTGGGCTGCACTGAATGCTTCCTGTACACACTCATGGCTTATGATCGCTTCCTAGCCATTTGTAAGCCTTTACATTACACCACCCTCATGACCCGCAGTGTCTGTAACTATCTAGCCATTGGCACCTGGCTGGGAGGTACCCTCCACTCACTTTTCCAAACAAGCTTCATATTCCGGCTGCCTTTCTGTGGTCCAAACCAGGTAGACTACTTCTTCTGTGACATTCCTGCCATGCTGCGTCTAGCCTGTGCTGACACCACCATCAATGAGCTGATCACCTTTGTGGACATTGGATTCCTGGCCCTCACCTGCTTTGTGCTTATCCTCACTTCCTATGGCTACATAGTGGCTGCTATCCTGCGCATCCGGTCCGCCAACGGGCGCCGCAACGCCTTCTCCACCTGTGCCGCCCACCTCACTGTCGTCATTGTCTACTACGTGCCCTGCACCTTCATTTACCTGCGCCCTGACTCTCAGGAACCCCTGGATGGAGTGGTAGCTGTGTTCTACACAGTCATCACTCCCTTGCTTAATCCTATCATCTACACACTCCACAACAAAGAAATGAAGGCAGCCTTATGGAGGCTGGGAGGTCACAAGGTCGTGAAGTCTCACTGACTCCATGCATCACAGACATGCAGGAGATGCTGAAATTTAGGGTATCTGATGGGACACCAGATAATTGCGGAGCTTTAAGAGAGAAAGAGAATGAAGAATTCAGACAGAGAGTCGAAGACTCCTAGATATGGAGGTGGGAACCTTGGAAAGTTTTATATTGTAACCTACTTTTGAACATGATTTTTCCTATTTCCTCCTTGAATAGCAATGGAAATCAATCAAAACAACTCAACAAGTATGATAACGTGCAGAAAAAATCTCAGATAAGTAAATTGTCCACATAAAAACTGTCTCTGTGGCATCCTTCTACATGTGTGTTACTTCTAATCCCTGAGTTGAAACTCACATGGCTTTTTACAGGTTGCAAGTAACCTTCATGCAAACCATATAATTTGACCTTGACAACAATTATATGAGGTAAGCATTATTATTCCCATGTAACTGTGGGAAAACTGAAGTTCAAGGAAGTGGCTTTCCCATACTCACTCTCTGCCTTTTACTTTGATAAAAAATGGTCCATGAACTCTAACTTGAGAGGGCACTTTCACTGCAAAGTAAGGGAGCCGTGAAACATGCACTGCATCGTGACCTGCGTAGTTCAGACCTTCTGAGCTTGCACAGAACTCTACTTTGGTAAAATTGACATGGGTATATCAAGGATAAACTTCCTTATGACTAGATCTCCCTGTTGATTTCCTGGATAGTAATTAAACAGACCATATGAGATGGTAGAAGAAAGCATGCTACCATATCCTGGCATTTTCCACAGCAACTGAGTATGAGTGAGGAGATGCAGATGGGATGGGGCATATACCTATTTGCAAGAAGATGAGGTCTGCTCTATTAGTCTTTTTTTGTGATAATGTTGCCAAGGTCCAAGGAGGGCCCCTCAGTCCCAGAGTGCTCAAGATGTTTTGTTTTGATGTTTGAATTTTTGATGTTTTGAATACACATGGATAAGTATAGCCCACGAAATATGATGATATTCTATTTCAAAATCAACTCTACTTGTTAAAAAGCTGGCAAAAGGAAGAACTGATTTGTGTGTACCAGACATTTTCTGAGCCTAGATGTGTGTGTTCAGTGATTTTTGTCTTGCTATCTGCTCTAACAGCAGAGATGTAGGTTTGAACATCAAAATATACATGAATAAACAATCCCATTCAAATCAACAAAAACATATTCAGTATAACTCCAAAATTATAACATTGTCATCTATTCTAAATGCATCTATGATCTTATGAGAAAAAAATACATTTATACATGAGCACGTAGATAAACTATCAATATATGACTAGAAAGGGCATTCCCAGGTGACACCAGTGGTAAAGACTGTGCCTGCCAGCGCAGTAGATGCAAGAGGCACGGGTTCATTCCCTGGGTCTGGAAGATCGCTGGAGAAGGAAATGGCGACCCACTCCAGTATTTTCGTCTGAGAAATCCCATGGACAAAGGAAGTTGGTGGGCTACAGTCCATGGGGTTAGAGCAGGACACGACTGAGCACTTGTGCCATTCCATGACTAGAAATTGAAATTTAAAATTGGTTTATAATTCAGTGTACAATAAGTACTGCAGTAGTTCAGGAAAAGGAGTTAGAGAAAGATAACTGGACCTGGAATTTATAAAGCTGCCATCCTGGAAAGTATAGGATGATCTGCAGTTTGCAGGTCTTGTAAAATCTACTCAGAAAAAAACAAGGAGTAAATAGATAGAATTTTTCATATGATAGTAACAATATAAACCCTAAGGATAATCCTAACAGAAACCCCTAGAGACGTTTAATTAGCTATCTTGGGTAGAGCGGCCCTGAGGATGGGAAAAAGCAGTTAGTTACAAACTTTATTTGACAAACATAAAACACCACAGTGCTATATGCACCTCAACATCCCACCGTACAAGCAGAAGCAGAACTCAGTTAATAAGCCTCCTGGGTCAGAACAGAGACCTGAAAGCTGGATTAAAGTAAACATGGCATCTCTTTTCTCATCAAGACCAATGACACATCATGCAAAAGGGAAGGGTTTATGTAAAAAACTTAATTTCTTGTTTAACTGTTAATCGAGAAACATAAAATATATCTCATCACTTAAAATTAAGAAAGCTACCTCATAAAAACAGCAAGCAACGAATTTTACTTTATCCTCTGTGCGTGTGTGTGTGTGTGTACGCACGTGCACACTCAGTCGTGTCTGACTCTTTGCAACCCTGCAGACTGTAGCCCACCAGGCTCCTCTATGCATTGGATTTTCCAGACAAGAATACTGGAGTGGGTTGCCATCCCCTCCTCCAGGGGATCTTCCCAAATCAGGGACTTTATCCTCCATTCACAGTTGAAACAACTGCAGAGCCAATAAGTGAATTTAAGTCTAATCTGAGTCCAAAACTTTAAACCCTCCTTTAGAAAGAACTATGTAGGTTAGTATATACTTTTTATGCAACTTCAACTCTTAAGAGGAAATTTTGTTTTCAAATTCATTTTGAGGTTCTCTAACCTTAAAAGTGAGAAAAAATTAAGCAGAAGAGAAAAAGCAGTTAATCTGAATGCACAACCAGTGTTGAAAACAGTTATTAAGAACAAGGTCTTATTTAGAGTTTAAATAAAGTGTGCTTAATATTACTTTGGGGAAGTCACTTTTTTTTTTTTTTTACCAAGTTGGTGTTTAAAATGGATGAAAATATATTAGACTTTATTTTTTACTTTATTTTACAATTCTGTATTGGACTTGCCATACATCAACATGAATCCGACACGAGTTCTCAATCCTGAACCCCCTTCCCACCTCCCTCCTCCTGCCATCTCTCTGGGTCATCCCAGTGCGCCAGCCCAAGCATCCTGTATCCTGCATCGAATTCATGTGACGATGGTCTAGTTTCAGAAATTCGTGTGGGCTATGGTAGGAGTGCGCCCTCTAGTGACGTCAGCAATGACTTGTCCCTTCCCACCTCCCTCCTCCTGCCATCTCTCTGGGTCATCCCAGTGCGCCAGCCCAAGCATCCTGTATCCTGCATCGAATTCATGTGACGATGGTCTAGTTTCAGAAATTCGTGTGGGCTATGGTAGGAGTGCGCCCTCTAGTGACGTCAGCAATGACTTGCAAGTGAATAAGCACCTAAGTCTTACATCTTTTTTTTTTTTTGAATATTTTATTCTACTTTACAATACTGTATTGTTTTGCCATACATTGACATGAATCAGGCACAGGTGTACACGATCTCCCAATGTAACTTGAGGAATTTCCAATTTTTCTCGAAAAGTGAGAAAAGAATTGACCTTTCTGATTTTAACCTTAAAAAAATAACCTGCCCTTCAAAAGCTTATACCACCAAGTTCCGTTTATTTTTTTTAATTAACTTATTTTAATTGGAGGGTAATTACTTTACAATATTGTGGTTTTTTTGCCACATATGGGTGTACATGTGTCCCATCATTCTGAACTCCGCCCCCCCCACACACTTTCCTCCCCACCCCATCCCTCTGGGTCATCCCAGAGCACCAGCTTTGGGTGCCCTGCTTCATGCATCAAATTTGCATTGGTCATCTATTTTAACATGGTAATATACTATTGGTAATGCTAGTCTCTCATATCACCCCATCACTTTTAAAGAAGTTTTATTTACAGGAATCGTAAATGGTCAATTAGCTCAAATTAGTGGGCAGCATTGTTTCAGTCTTCTATATTCTCCTGATTTATTTTTACATTTTTAATAACTGATGGGGGAGTGTTAATTTTTCAAATATAATTGTGGCCTAATGAAAATGGAATTGATGCTTTTGACTGTCTGAAAAAACTCTTTACTCCACCTTCAATATATGATATTTTAGCTGAATATGGAAGTCTAGGTTGATAGTAGGTTTTTCCTTTCACTGCTTTAGAGATGCTCCCTCTTCTTCCGGCTGGCTTAACAGGTTTCTACGGTTCCATGTCATTCTTGCCTTTGTTCCTTTAGCAGAATGAGTTTTCTTTGTGTCTGTCCTCCTTTTAGATTTTCTCTTTTTCAGTGAATTCAGTAGTTTGTGTGGGGTGTGTGCCTTTGTGCTGCTTTATTTATGTTTATGTTACTTGTTGTTCATTGTGTTTCTCTTATCTGTGGGTCTATTGTTTTCATAAAATTTGGAAATTTTCAGGTATTATTTATTCAAATTTTATTTCTACTTACCTCTCTCCTCTTCTTCTGAGACTCCAATTACATACAAATTAGATTGCTTGATACTATCCTACAGTTGATTGAGGCCCTGTTCTAACATTTAAAATTCACAGATCTTTCCCTTCTACAATATCTAAGCTACTGTTCACCTTACTCTGTGTCTTTTTGTTTCAGTTGTTATACGTTTCACCTCTCAGATTTCCATCTGGTTCTTTTTATGACTAGGTATACAACAGCTTTTATTCTTGATCTCATAAGCCCTCACATTAAGGCACTAACCTTTGAAGATATTAACCAATACTTTATATATTATGGGTTTCTGAATTACAGAAACTGTTTCCAGGCATTAAGTTCAGGCAATCTCAGGACTTACTTCATTTGTTTCCCCTGTTCCAGGAATCATAGCCCTATACTGCCTTTTGTCCAGTGTCTAAAAAGAATTAATGTATAGATTTTTGACTATTTTTCTAGACTTTTACCGTTAGAGGGCATTTCCTGCAGCAGTTAATTTTGTATTAACAGAGCAGACAGATGGTCTTGATTTTTGAATTACTGGCTTCATACTCAAAATGGTTGCTAAACTATCTTATTTGCCATAGTGAAAGGAAAGAAAAACTTCGTATCTGGAATAAAAAAGAAAAAATGGCAAGAAATATTTATAAGTCTCCTTTTGCTCAGTCTTATTTTATTAAAAGGAACAATAATTATGAAATATGAAGCACAAGGAAAGAACTATCTCACTGAACTTGTGAATACTGGTTCACTCAGATACAGTGGTGTGATACACAATGATAAATTGAAATTAACCAAAATATTTTACTAATCAGATTAAACATGTCAAATATTCCAATGAAATTAATTTTAACTACTGCCTGTCCTATAACCTAAATACTGTATTTTATTCTTCAGATGTTTCTTTCATTCACCTAAAGAGATAACTATTAGCCAACTGGTTCTATAATATATAAAACTAAGAACGTGTAATGTACCTTTGGCCCCTAACTTGATGTAATTCAAGAGCCTATAGTAATTTTCCCTTTTTCACAATAAATAATGAATTTGAATTTATTTATTATTGCATGTGCATTATAAACACACAAAAATGTATTTAAACTGACCATTTGCTTTTTATTATTCAATGAATGCATGAAGTGAAGCGAAGTCACTCAGTCGTGTCCAACTCTTTACGACCCCATATACTGTAGCGTACCAGGCTCCTCTGTCCATGGGATTTTCCAGGCAATAGTACTGGAGTGGATTGCCATTTCCTTCTCCAGGGTATCTTCCTAACCCAGGGCTTGAACTCAGGTCTCCTGCATTGTAGACAGACGCTTTACCGTCTGGTAGCTCAGACGGTGGCTCAATGAATGCATGGAGTACTTATATATTCTGCAAAAAAAAAAAAAAAAAAAAGTTCTACTTTTAGAAAGAAGCTTCTTGAAATTTTTCAAAGCAACTGCTGATTTTTAGAATCCAGATACAACTCTTGTTTGTTCCTAAATTAAAACCAAAGTTTATTTCTTTGGCACCATCTTTTCTCTTTTTCCTATTTGATCATGTTGACGAGGATACTTGTAAAATGCTAAGTAGTAAAGGATACGGAGAAAGCAATGGCACCCTACTCCAGTACTCTCGCCTGGAAAATCACAGGGATAGAGGAGCCTGGTGGGCTGCAGTCCATGGAGTCGCTAAGAGTCAGACACAACTGAGAGACTTCACTTTCACTTTTCACTTTCCTGCATTGGAGAAGGAAATGGCAACCCACTCCAGTGTTCTTGCCTGGAGAATCCCAGGGATGGCGGAGTCTGGTTGGGCTGTCGTCTGTGGGGTTGCACAGAGTCAGACACAACTGAAGCGACTTGGCAATAGCAACAGTAAAGGATAAAAGAGATGTTCTTTATTTTACCTGACTTTGAGGGGAACACAAGTAAATTGTCACCATAAATGTGATTGTCCCTAAAATAATTGTACCCTTTATTTCATTTTAAATCATTAATATACTAAGATATTCTTTTCATAATAACTATTGAGGTTTGTTTCCTAAATTTATTGGGTAATATTTTCTTCTCCTATAAATTTCTTAATGTGGTGAACTACCAAGAATTGTTTCCTGATACTAAAATATCCATATGCTCTATGCAAATATTACTTTATTCGACATGTATTTGCTTCTATGTGATTATTTGCACTCATATTCATAAATGATATTAGTCTATAAGTTTATTTTGTTTGCTGTTTTTATTTGAAATTGATATCAAGGTTATGTTCATGTTATAAATAGCTATATAATTTTTTTCTTTTTCTTTTTTTGTACTTTACAATATTGTATTGGTTTTGCCACATATCAACATGAATCCTCCACAGGTATACACGTGTTCCTAATCCAGAACTCCCCTCCCACCTCCCC
>SJYC01073160.1:0-15901 GCA_006408675.1 Madoqua kirkii
ATTTCTTTGGAAGGAATGATGCTGAAGCTGAAACTCCAGTACTTTGGCCATCTCATGCGAAGAGTTGACTCATTGGAAAAGACTCTGATGATGGGAGGGATTGGGGGCAGGAGGAGAAGGGGACAACAGAGGATGAGAGATGGCTGGACGGCAATCCTGACTCGGTGGATGTGAGTCTGAGTGAATTCCGGGAGTTGGTGATGGACAGGGAGGCCTGATGTGCTGCGATTCACGGGGTGGCAAACAGTCGGACATGACTGAGCAATTGAACTGAAGTGAACTGGGAGAGGATAATCTAATTGTAAAATATACCAACTATTTTTAAATAAAATAATATTTTATTATTTACTAAATGGTATAGGAAAGATATATCCAGTTACTTACAATGTCATCTCCAGCAATTTAACCTTCTTAACCTTCTGAAAACCACCATATTGCAGCATAGTGTAAAACAAACCTAACGATTAGAAAATGGCAATTACTCTAATACTTTTAAAACACATGCATGTTTAAGATAAGAGGAAAGCATATAGATTCTGGGCTTCCCTGGTGGCCCAGATGAAGAATCTGCCTGCAAAGTGGGAGACCTGAACTCAATCCCTAGGTTGGGAAGATCTCCTGGAGGAGGGCATGGCAACCCACTCCAGTATTCTTGCCTGGAGAATCCTCATGGACAGAGGAGCACGGTGGGCATCATAAAGAGTCAGACATGACTGCACAATTAAGAACAGCACAGTATATGCAGTTTCAGGGGTCCATCACATATTAAAGTTTATAAGAATACACTGGCTTATGGCCAGCCGGATGTCCTATCTTAGGTAGAAGACAGCTATTGTACTTTACTTCCTCACCACTAAGTCATTTAGTGTTATAGCACTGGATAGTTCCTTTGGATTTCAGAGGCAATATATACTAAGCTAGAGAAAAATTCTCCAATGCATTTTCACTGGATTTGTAGGGTTGCCAACTTCAAGTGAGTCCAGGAACAAGAATGGGCTCTGCAGGGTCCTAGCCTGTAGAGAAAGCTACCCAGCCCCCAAGTCATAGGACCTGGTAGATCTAATGATGTTAGATGAATCTGGGATAATAAAAATGCTGTGTGGAGTCGCTGGAAATTACCCAGCAAGTTTTATTACAAAGGACCTTCCCAGATGGTTGGCACAGTGATAAAGAATCTGCCTGCCAATGCAAGAGATGCAAGACAGTCCATTCCAGTATTCTTGCCTGGAAAATCCAACGGACAGAAGAGCCTGGAGGAATACAGTCCATGGGGTCCCAAAGAGTCAGACACGACTGATCATGCAAGCACATTTGTAACTCTTGGGTACACAAAAGGCTGACTTGAAAATGTGGCTTGTCACTAAAGAATATATGACTCTTTGACTGGAATTGCCCACCTTGGGTCAATAATTAATTATAAGATTTACCCATAGAACAGAGTGGTGTTACACAATCCATGCCACAATGGAAGAAGACATTTGGGATCACACTTGAAGTCTACAGAATGCAGGCAAGAGTGTAGCTTTAGGTCATATCTCAATGGTCTATTGGTTTTCCTCACTTTCTTCAGTTTATGCCTGAATTTTCCAATAAGGAGTTCTTGATCTGAGCCACCATCAGCTCCTTGTCTTGTTTTTGTTGACTGTATAGTTTCTCCATCTTTGGCTGCAAAGAATATAATCAATCTGATTTCAGTGTTGGCCGTCTGGTGATGTCCATGTGTAGAGTCTTCTCTTGTGTTGTTGGAAGAGGATGTTTACTGTGACCAGTGCATTTTCTTGGCAAAACTCTGTTAGTCTTTGCCCTGCTTCATTCCATAATCCAAGGCCAAATTTGCCTGTTACTCCAGGTGTTTCTTGACTTCCTACTTTTGCATTCCAGTCCCCTATAATGAAAAGGACATCTTTTGGGAGTGTTAGTTCTAAAAGATCTTGTAGGTCTTCATCTTCATAAAACCATTCAACTTGAGCTTCTTCAGCATTACTTGTTGGGGCATAGACTTGGATAACTGTGATATTGAATGGTGTGCCCTGGAAATGAACAGAGATCATTCTGTCGTTTTTGAGATTACATCCAAGTACTGCATTTTGGGCTCTTTTGTTGACCATGATGGCTATTCCTTTTCTTCTGAGGGATTCCTGCCTGCAGTAATAGATATAATGATCATCTGAGTTAAATTCACCCATTCCAGTCCATTTTAGTTCGCTGATTTCCAGAATGTGGACGTTCACTCTTTCTATCTCCTGTTTGACCACTTTCAATTTGCCTTGATTCATGGATCTGACATTCCAGGTTCCTGTGCAATTTGCTCTTTACAGCATCAGACCTTGCTTCTATCACCAGATACATCCACAGCTGGGTATTGTTTTTGCTTTGGCTCCGTATCTTCATTCTTTCTGGAGTTATTTCTCCACTAATCTCCAGTAGCATATCAGACACCTACTGACCTGGGGAGTTCCTGTTTCAGTGTCCTATCATTTTTCCTTTTCATACTGTTCATGGGGTTCTCAAGGCAAGAATACTGAAGTGGTTTGCCATTCTTGTCTCCAGGGGACCCTATTCTGTCCACTGGACCGAATAAATGCTATATTATTAGCATTTTATAAATTTTGTGACTTTCACTATCATCACATTCAAAGAAATTTGCATTTTAACTTTCAGAGTTCAATGACAGAATGAAAGTACATACGCCTACTAAAGGAAGTTCTCATATTGATAAGAGGAGTAGATTGATATTGATTAAAAGAGTAGATGTTAAGAGTGGGGATAGTTTTTGTTTTTTATACTAATTGCAAAAGGGAATTCATAAACAAAGAATCTCTCTGCTTCAATCTTATCCACCTTCCTCATACAAACAATTCTCCTATTGCATGAGCACACTTATCTAAGTCTCCCCTCCTTCATGTCTTTCTCAGTGCTGACTTCCTAATGAATCACAGGATTCAGCAACATATAAGAATTTTCATAACTTCCATGATTCTCCTTCCTCAGTTGTTTGAACAGGGAAAATGATCAGGACAAATAGAGTCAAAAGCAAGACAGAGAGAGAAAAGGAAGAAGCATACTGTAAGCAGAACAAGAGTTGAATAGAAGGAGATAATGTTTTAGACAAACACAAGCTAATGAAAATTGCACCTAACATGGGCAGAGGGATTTTTGTCAAGTTTTTAAACAAGAATATGTTTCTAAAGCCAACAATCCATATTGGCGTAAGAGGCCATGACTTAGAGAAAAGGTTCATTCAGCACCCTGTGCTCCTGAATCCAAGACACAAATTTTCCACACTCAGCCCTGTCATGCGGTCTGGTCCTGAAATGCTGGATTTATGATATTTTCAAACTGGAGTGTTCCTGTTGAGACACTATCCCCTGTGGCCCAATCTTAGACTTAAGAATAGTGAATCTGCAAAGGGAGTAATTAGAGGTCCTCCTGTCTATCTTAAACCCATTTCCCATTACACATCTCATTATTTCATAATATATTATAGATTCATTGTACATGTAGCATTACAACTTTATAAACCATCTGGTAAATATTCAAGATAGAGAAAAATACCAGTATCTTTTTTTGACCGTATTTAATATGCTGTTTCCAATCACTATTAACACAAAGTTATATTTTTAACTACTTATAATCATACTCTATATGTGGTTTTCCATAATTCCTTTTTAATATTAACTTTTTGATTAATATTTTTTCCTATATTTGTCAAAATAAGCACACATGGGTAGGCAGACAGATGTGTGTGTGTTAGTTGCTCAGTCATGTCCAACTCTTTGTGATCCCATGGACTGTAGCCCACCTGGCTCCTCTGTCAATGAGATTCTCCAGACAAGAACACTGGAATGGGTTACCATTTCCTTCTCTAGGGGGTCTTCCTAAAAATCAAAGGATCAAACCTGGATCTCCTGCATTGCAGGCAGATTCTTTACCAACTGAGCCACCAGGAAAGTCTGAGATAAAGCTTGAGAGCCCACGTAAGAAATGATTACCCAGGGCTGGTGCTGGAGTCCAGCCCTGGTGGATCCAGGGAAATTCGAAGCATGGATGGCATAGGCGAGGAGAACTTATTTATTTATTAATATAGAAATATAAGATTATATTAGGGAGAAATAGTGTAGTAGGTAAATTAAGTGGAGAAAGGATGCTGAATAACTTGGCTTACAGGGAAGACCAATAAATCTCAGGACAAGAGATTTGCACCATCTATGTTGGGCCACCAGCACCCACTGGAATATCGAAGGGTGCCTCTCCTTAGGCTCTCTTTTGCGTGGATCTTAGAAGCCAGGACAAGTAAGTAGACTTGGTGAGCCGCCCCGTTCCAGATGGGAATTCAACCTGAAATTAGAGTAAAGAGGAGAGGGAGGGAGAGGGAGAAAAAGAGAGAGAAAGAGAGACAGGAGGAGGAGCCAGATTCCCAAGAAACTAGGCCGAGAGACTAGTCTGAGAAACTGGTCCATCCTTTAGTCTTTTAAAGTGTGTACCTTTCTTATATCTTTCATTGTACAGAAATCCTCATGACAGTTTCCCATTAGTTTTCAGTGAGAATTGTTCTGTATGCATGTAGGTGCATTTTTGATGTGTTTGAGAGGATTGTGAGTTCCAAGTCATCCTACTCTGCCATCATGCTTTCTCTTCCTGTCCTTTATGTGTTTTTAAAACTTGAAAACCTATAAGTAAATAAGTACCCGAGATGTTAATTAAGAATAAATACACATGAGTGCATGCTAAGTGACTTTAGTTGTGTTCAACTCTTTGTGACCCTATGAACTGTAACCTCCAGGCTCTTGTGTCCATGGGATTCTCCAGGCAAGCATACTGGAGTGGGCTGCCGTGCCCTCCTCCAGGAAATCTTCCTGACCCAGGGATCTAACCAGCTTCTCTTCTGTCTCCTGCATTATTAGCAGGCGGGTTCCTTACCACCAGCACCAGCTGGGGAGCCCCAAGAATAAATGCATGTGTATCCCAATTTCTGCATCCTGTTAGGCCTTTTGACTGTTATCTATTATGTTGTTGCTGTTTAGTCACTAAGTCTGTTGTCTATTGCATGTGTGTGTGTATGCTCAGTCATGTTGATTCTTTGCTACCCCATGGACTATAGCCCGCCAGGCTCCTTTGTGCATGGAATTTTCTACGCAAGAATACTGGAGTGGGAAAGTGACCTTTTCCAGGGGATCTTCCCGACTCAGGGTTTGAACCCATGTCTCTCACATCTCTTGCATTGGTAGGCCAATTCTTTGCTACTAGTGCCACCTGGGAAGCCATGCTGTTGTTGTTGTTCAAAACAGAGTCATAAAGAGATGTGAAAGGAGATGAGCAGGGTAAAGCTCAAGTCAATTTCTGCATCCTGTTAGGCCTTTTGACTGTTATCTATTATGTTGTTGCTGTTTAGTTACTAAGTCTGTTGTCTATTGCATGTGTGTGTGTGTATGCTCAGTCATGTGGATTCTTTGCTACCCCATGGACTATAGCCCGCCAGGCTCCTTTGTGCATGGAATTTTTTATGCAAGAATACTGGAGTGAGAGAGTGACCTTTTCCAGGGGATCTTCCCGACCCAGGGATTGAACCCATGTCTCTCACATCTCTTGCGTTGGTAGGCCAATTCTTTACTGCTAGTGCCACCTGGGAAGCCATGCTGTTGTTGTTCAAAACAGAGTCATAAAGAGATGTGAAAGGAGATGGGCAGGGTAAAGCTCAAGGGTCTTACTCTTTGAAGACTAGGAAAGGTATACCTTGCTGATCCATACATCTCTTGCGTTGGTAGGCCAATTCTTTACTGCTAGTGCCACCTGGGAAGCCATGCTGTTGTTGTTCAAAACAGAGTCATAAAGAGATGTGAAAGGAGATGGGCAGGGTAAAGCTCAAGGGTCTTACTCTTTGAAGACTAGGAAAGGTATACCTTGCTGATCCAGAGGGTCAGACTTGGAGAGAAGACTGTGAACCAGATTCTGATGTTTTAGTATCAACTTGGCTCTGTCCCCAGAATTAAGTCTGTGAGCTTTAGATTAAAAAAATTTGTAGATCAATTCATTCCTACCTCTCCTACTCAACGTGTGTAATCTTGGGAAAAATTACTCTCTCTGATGACCATGTCAACATTTATAAAGTGGACTAAAAATAGCTACCCTGTGTGAATGTTGTAAGAAGTAAATAAAATAAGATTTTAAAAGACCTTTTCCACAAGTGGGCTCTCTTTAAATGTTAGTTTCATTTTCCCTTTCTTGGATTGGCTTGTTGAATCCTGAGAATCTGGAAAATCTTATTTAGATTCCATATTGTAAAGTAATTAACCTCCAATTAAAATAAATAAATTTATATTAAAAAGAAAACAATCCATTATTATGAAAAACATTCTGATATTCCTTATTTTTTGGTAACTCTGTACCTATTATTTTCTTTTGTTTCATCTTGGTTTGGTTCTCACCATTTCTTTCATGATAGTTATAGTAAAACTGTTAGTTGTTCAGGAGTGTTGAACTCTTTGTGACCCCATGGACTGTAACCCATCAGGCTCCTCCATCCATGGAACTCTCCAGGCAAGAATACTGGAGTGGGTAGCCATTCCCTTCTCCAGGGGATCTTCCCAATCCAGGAATCAAACCCAGACCTCCTGCATGGCAGGCAGATTCTTTACTGTCTGAGCCACCCGGGAAGCCCCACACTATAATTACTAGTTGATAAAAGAAATGAAACCAAACTGACTAAACAAAAAAAAAAAAAAACAATGAAAAAACTCAAATTAAGAAGAGAAGGGGTAAAAGAACAAAAAAAGACTCTAACAATGAATACAAGTCTATGTTCCATCCAATTTCAATACAAATAATTAGTATGCGCCAGGAAGTTTACATGTGCTATCTCATTTAATCTCTAGTTTCCCTATGAAATAACTCCAATTTATGAAGGACTATATTATGGTTCAGAGAATAGCACTGGCTTGCTCAAGGACTTACAACTAATGAGAAACAGACTTGTTTTTCACACCAGAAACTTCCAAGGTGAATGATCTTTTCATTATGTTACCATTTCTTCTACAACCATAAAGAGTAAAGGAATAGGTAAAGACTCAAAAAAATGACAGAGAAGGAAGTCAAATCTGTGAGGTCTATGAAGAACAAAAAGGGTTCTTGAAAGTCTACCCAGAATAGAAAATTAGGGTGACCACAACTTCTCTGATTCCTAATTGCTTGAAGATTATCTTGATTGCCATGTAGTCTTTTCTCAGTCATGAGCTCTCTCAACACCCAGCATTTGATTGCTCCCTGTGCTCAAGGGCTCCTGCTCCCTGAGTCCTGGGATGTATCTTGGATGAGGCTCCAGAGGGAGTAAGAGATCATTTAAAATCCTACAAATGTAGGAGATCTTATTTCTGCTAACTCTGCTCACCCTAGATGATGGGCAAGCCATCAGACATATACTCTCCTCTCTCTGTGTAATCCTGAATGGAAAAGACCATTTGGAGTCTACACTTAGGAAGCTCAAATCCATTTCCGTTGCACCCAGGGAAGAGAGATGTTCAGAATGGTGAGTCCCACAAGTCTATAGAAGAAACTGAAGTTAAAGGTAGGAAAAACACACTTGTTTTCCTTAACTGAGCCATGTAATTGTTCAGAGCATTTTCCCATCTTCTTTAATTTTAACTTTTACTCCACTTGGACTCCTGACTAGCATTGTTGGAAGCAATCATGACTAAGAGCTTCCTTCCCATTTAGTGCAATGACTAGAGTCCTTTCCGCCATTCACCCCACAAAATAGCATGCAGAAATACATTCATCTATTATTTCTTTTGTTGCTCCTTAATCATTAATTCAGCATCTGTCACTTTTAAAGAACCACATACTTGCTTAAGAATAAAAATTAGTTGCATATTCTCCCTGAGAATGGAGAAAATCCTAAAGCATGGAGAAAATAATAATTTTCATGATAAATGGTATGCAAAAGACATTCTCCTGATCTTTTCCAAATCATATGATGAATGTATATATTTCTTATTAAATGGCTCCCTTTTCTTCTCCTTTTCCTAAAATGTAGTATCTCTCAAAGTTTGGACTCTCATTACTTCTTTATGCATAATTTTCCCTGTCTCTCCTGGTGACTTCGTTCAGGCTTGATATTAACTCTGATCTTCACACAGGTAACTCCTTCCCAAATTCTTTAGCATGGATATCTGTGTAGAAAATACAATTATAATGAATTATACAGCTTACTGTGTATCAAAATGTTTCTTGAGCATCATCACATTTAATCTTTACAGCAATTCTGGGAGGTAAATATTGTCTCAGTTAATCAGAAAAAGTATTCAGTGGGTACCCTCTATTTATTCAGCACAATTATAAGAATATGCTATATCCTCAAGGGGCACAGTTATATCAGAACATGTCACAATAAAGATCTGTAGGACACACATGAGGGAAAGGAGACTATCCAATGGTTGAACAGAAATGTTTCTATTTTATCCCTTCTATTCTGCCTTAGTTATTATTCACACTTTCTTTGACTCTTGAAAGTAGCCTGGTTGGAATAAAATATTTAACTGATTGGTTAAGGTTAAGACTACTGGTGTAAGGAATACTTTCTGCTTATATAAAGATGAGAAATTGAGATTTCAAGATTATAAACAACTTGAGTACATGGAGAGCATTATCTTACCATTTTTTAGAAGGCTAAATTATCAATCAATAACTATTAATAATGTTAATTATAAAAGAAGATCAGAGAAGTTGACCAGGAACAACTTGAGTACATGGAGAGCATTATCTTACCATTTTTTAGAAGGCTAAATTATCAATCAATAACTATTAATAATGTTAATTATAAAAGAAGATCAGAGAAGTTGACCAGGAACAACTTGAGTACATGGAGAGCATTATCTTACCATTTTTTAGAAGGCTAAATTATCAATCAATAACTATTAATAATGTTAATTATAAAAGAAGATCAGAGAAGTTGACCAGGAACAACTTGAGTACATGGAGAGCATTATCTTACCATTTTTTAGAAGGCTAAATTATCAATCAATAACTATTAATAATGTTAATTATAAAAGAAGATCAGAGAAGTTGACCAGGAACAACTTGAGTACATGGAGAGCATTATCTTACCATTTTTTAGAAGGCTAAATTATCAATCAATAACTATTAATAATGTTAATTATAAAAGAAGATCAGAGAAGTTGACCAGGAACAACTTGAGTACATGGAGAGCATTATCTTACCATTTTTTAGAAGGCTAAATTATCAATCAATAACTATTAATAATGTTAATTATAAAAGAAGATCAGAGAAGTTGACCAGGAACAACTTGAGTACATGGAGAGCATTATCTTACCATTTTTTAGAAGGCTAAATTATCAATCAATAACTATTAATAATGTTAATTATAAAAGAAGATCAGAGAAGTTGACCAGGAATAAGTATCAGTGAAAAAGAGATCTCTCTTCTTTTTTAAAGTTAATTTATTGGAGTATAGTTGCTTTACAATATTGTGTTAGTTTCTACACTGTAGGAAATTTAATTAACTACACATGTACATAAGTCTCCTCTTTTTTTTGGATTTATTTCCCATTTAGGTCACCAAGGAGCACTGAGCAGAGTTCCCTGTGCTATATGGTAGGTTTTCATTAGTTATCTATTTTATGCATAGTATCATGGTATCTTTTCTTGAGAAATTCAGGAGCTCAACCATTGTAGCAGGCAGCTGACCACAGCACTCCCTACTGGTCCTTTCATGTTCTCAACATAATAGTTTTTCCTTTAAAAACAATTATACTTTAAAAAGCAAAACACAGAATGATGGCTATCAGGGTTAGGGGACAGCAGGAAATGAGAATTGCTAATAAACAGGTATAAAGTTTCACAGATGCTGTAAAACATTATGTTCATAGTTAATATTATCTTGTACACTTAAAACTCTGTTTAGAGAGTAGATCTCATGTGAAGTTTTATTACCACAATAAAATTAAAATTAGAATTTAAAATAATCAGAAGACACAGAAAAGTCTGCAGAATTGAAATACTTTGAATTTCAAAATTTCAGTAGTTAGCAAACATCAAATATTCCAAAAATTCATCTTTTATATGATGACTCCATTAAAACCTATCACCTACATAGTCTCTAAACATCTACTAATCTCTAAACAAGCTAAACACTAAACAAATTTGTCACTGTTAACTTCTTTTGAGGCAAATAACCTTTAGTTCAATTCAATCACTCAGTTGTGTCCAACTCTTTGAGACTCCATGCTCAGACTAGGAAATATATCCAATTAAAATAATATCATATACCCAAATCTTACTACTCTTTAAACTGTATCACAGTCCATTCTTCTCAACAGAGGTGTGGGTGACCGAACTGATCTTTGGTGAATATTTAGGGTGTTTGAACACATATTTGACCAACTGTAATAGAGCTCTGTTATAGAGTCAGGAGGGTGAGGCTTCCACATGTTTTCAGGTTGATCTTAAACTTAGGACATTTTTGTTGTATTCAAACTATGTTCATCTGCTCAGTATTATGCCTTTGTTCTCATAGTACATCCAGTATTTCACTTTGCTAAAGCTTCATATTGTTTTGAATCCCTATTCATAAAAGAATGTGATATCTTGAGATACAAAGGCACACATCCACTTTACTAGCCCCTAAATATTCTCAGAATTTCTGATTCTTAATATCAACCTCATGTTTGTGTGTAAACAAAGATTAGTAATGATGAATGTATCGGCATTGTGTCTGTCACAGTCAGCCTCCACAGTCATGCTTTCTTATCTTTTGTCTCCCCTAGACCTTCCTCCCAGGAACATGAGGAACCACACAGAGCTGAGTGAGTTCATCCTACTGGGAATACCTCAGACAGAGGGACTGGAGACTGTGCTCCTTGTCATCTTCTCATTCATTTACCCCCTGACCCTGTTGGGCAGTTTGCTCATCCTTCTAGCAGTTGTCTCCTCCTCAACCCTTCACACTCCCATGTACTTCTTCTTGGGACTCCTATCAATTTTGGACATGCTGTTCCCTTCTGTACTCTGTCCTAAGATGCTATTCTATCTCTCTGGCCAGAGCAGAGCCATATCTTATAAGGGGTGTGCTGTTCAGCTCTTCTTCTATCATTTCCTGGGTTCTGTGGAAGGCTGCCTGTATTCTGTGATGGCTTACGATCGCTTTGTTGCCATCTGTCACCCACTGAGGTATAAGCTCATCATGAGACCTGGAGTCTGTGTCGGTTTGGTCGTGGCAGCCTGGTTGGTGGGTTGTCTTCAGGCCACTATCCTGACATCCTTTACCTTTCAGCTACCCTACTGTGGCCCCAATCAAGTGGACCACTTCTTCTGTGACATTCCTGCTGTCTTACCCCTGGCTTGTGCTGACAGCTCCTTTGCCCAAGGTGTAGCTTCCACTAGTGTTGGCTTTCTGGCTTTAATGCTTTGGTTGAGTATTTGTGTCTCCTACACACGCATTGGGATTGCCATTTTGAGGATCCGTTCTGTAGAGGGCAGGCAGAAAGCTTTTTCTACCTGCAGTGCCCACCTCACTGCCATTCTCTGTGCCTTTGGACCTATAATCATTGTTTATCTGCAGCCCACACCCAACCCCTTGCTTGATACCATGGTTCAGCTATTAAATAATACTGTCTCACCCATGCTGAACTCGTTAATCTATTCCTTAAGGAACAAAGAAGTGAAAAGTTCCCTAAAAAGGATTTTCCACAATGTAGTATTTACTGTTCTGCACTAAATTAAAGGTTTTATAATGGATTTTAAAATGTATTGACTCTTTTATTTTATTATTTTTACTCAAATGAGGAATTAGATAAATAATCAAATAATATCAATGGAAAATGCTTTTTCTAAAGCATTAAGTTTGCCTAATAAGCTTTTCTATTTTTGTGCATAATTATAAACCTTGAGGCCCCATAAGTAATTTCATAATTCATGCTATTCTCAGTGCACTAATCCAGGAGAAGGAATCCAAGGGAAATTGCAAGAAGCTTGAGACAGATTTCTTATAATAGACAGCCAATTTTGCCTGATTGAAAATAGTGAAGATCTATGGCAATCCAAAAATTATCCTTCAATAGCCATCTCTGAGCCAAATTAGTTTTTCTCACTTCACTTAGAATGTAATCATTCCTCGGTTCTACCTATACACATTTCAGTTTGTCCATGTTGCTAACAGTAGCATTAATCGCAATTGCTAGACCATGATCTGTGATGAATATTCCACAGATACTATCTTATGTAATCTTCATATCACCCCCATAAAGGAGTTTCAATTAAAAAAAAAAGAACTTTGAGGATTAGAAGCTTCAAATAATGGAGCCAAGTTTGCATATTAAGTGGCAAATCAGACCTCACATTCAGATCTTGTTAATTAAATAGCTCTTACTCTTAATTCCGCTACCGCATGACTGCCCTGAAGGACCTGCATGGCAAGTTATTCAAACTCACTCTCTCTTTCCAGAGCTCATGATACATAGAGAGGATTCAATAAATAACTAGTAAAATATGTATGGACATAAGTCATGTTTATATGTTGACTTTATTATTATCTCCATTAATTCTGTGCCGTGACTCATTGTACCCCTCTGTACAAGGTGGCATTGAGATCTAGAAATACGTATCTTGCCATTCATAACACATTTAATTACAGTACAGCCAGGTCTAACCCAAGCCCTCTTAACTCCTATCATCATTTTTTTCCTGCTTTACCATACTGACAACATCCCAGATTAATCTTTAGTGTGAAAGGGTTGGGAAAGCCTTCCTGTTCAGTGTTGTTTGAAGAGATGTCTGATTACTGGGTTCAATGACCAGGCTTATCCTCTTGTCCCATCAAGACATTTTCCAAATTGGCTTCCAGTGATACTCAAGTTGGTCATTATTTCTCAATTTTCTCCAGAATTCAGGGAGAAAGAGAGAGCAATATTTACTGTCCTTAGCTTTTATGACATTTTATTAATTTGTAGTTATTTTGTATTCCATTTTTATTCCCCAAAGTTTCCATTCTACTTGAAACCATTAAAAACAAAACAAAAAATATACCCCCAAATTAAATACACTGTTGCTTTACAAAAGGCATGAGACAAAAAGGACAAAATGAAACCTAGACAATGGTTTCATGTGCAGTGTGAGAGTTCCAACGCCCTTCCTAACCTGACCAGTAAAACCTAACATCACAATAAAAATTCCTATGCTTTGGGGATGTATCCTAGACAATATGCTGCATTTAAGCAATTCTACTATAGTTTGATGTCCTATTAATGCTGGATATTGGTGGAAACCCCACATGCTATGATATCTGATAAAGCCCGGATATGGATTATGGACAGATACTTATAGATTTTTTTTCTATGCAATGGAAAATTCCATCATTTTTGTCTTATTCACTGTTATACCCATAGGACGGGGCCCAGTGATCTAGTAGGCACTGTGGGTGGGTTTGTTGCATGAATAAATGGATACCGCTTAGACTTTTAAATTAAGTGTAATTACCTATTCATTTACATAAAACAGAAACATGAGTGAAATAATTAGGATAGGTAAAAACCACATTCACTAATTTAAATATATATTCTCATTAAAGTTGAAGATGTATGAAAGCTGAATATGTATGAACTCCAACCACTTACTGCCTCCTTCTAATAATTACTACTTAGCACTGACAAAAAATCCAAGCTGTTTAAATCTTTCTTATATGTGAAGTTTTAGTACAGCACCCAACATAAAATTTTATTTAAATAATGTGTACCCACACGTGCACACACTGCTTTTTAATATTGTACTCTATCAACAGTAACAACAAACAAATACCTGATTAAAAAGGAGATCAAGGACTTAAATAGACATTCCTCCAAAAAAAGACACACAAATGGTCAATAAGCATATGAAAAGATGCTCAATCTCTACCGCTAGAGAAACTCAGATCAAATTCATGAGAAATCACCTCACACCCATTAGAATGGCTCTTACTGAACAAAAAGAGGAAAATATAAGAAATGTGAAGAAGTTGGAACCACTGTGCATTATTGGTGGGGATATAAAGTGGTGCAGCCACTATGGAAAGCAGTATGGTGGTTCCTCAAAAAATTTAAAAATAAAATTGCCCTGTGATTTAGCAATTTTCCTTCTGAAATATGTCCAAAAGGATCTTGAATAGATATTTGTAGCATGCTTCTCATCATGGCATTATCCACAATAGGCAGGAGGTGGAAGCAATTCAGATGTCCATTAATGATGAGTAGATAATCAAAATGTGGCACATACATACAGGCAGCAGTACTCCCATCTTTACAAGGAAGAAAATTGACATAGCTACTAGATGGAAGAAACTTGAAGAGATTATGTTAAGTGAAACAAGCAGTCACAAAATGACAGATACTATGTGATTCTGTACGATTTAAGTATATGAGGTTTATAGAGTTGTCAAAATATAGAAAAAGAAGGTAGAATGGTGGTTGCCAGGGGTGGGAAAAGGGAAAACAGTTTAATGGATGTAAAGATTCCTTTTGTAAGATGAAAAAGCTGTAAAGTTTGGTTGCACAACAGCGTGAATATACTTAGCACTATTGAACTGTACACTGAAAATGGTTGAAAGTAAATTTTGTGCTTTATGTCTTTTAGCACAGTTTAAAAATTAGGCTGCGTATTTAGTTTTCACATATTCTGTGATTTTTGAGTTTGTTGCTGCTGCTAAGTCGTTTGTCGTGTCCGACTCTGTGCGACCCCATAGACGGCAGCCTACCAGGCTCCGCCTATTCCTGGGATTCTCTAGGCATGAACACTGGAGTGGGTTGTCATTTCCTTCTTCAATGCATGAAAGTGAAAAGTGAAAGTGAAGTTAGTCGTGTCCGACTCTGCGACTCCATGGACTGCAGCCTGCCAGGCTCGTCCATCCACGGGACTTTCCAGGCAACAGTACTGGAGCGGGGTTCCATTGCCTTCTCCGTTGAGTTTACTAGTTCTTCCCTTTTTCTTATAACTTCATCTGCAGTTCAGTCTGTTCAGTTCAGTTGCTCAGTTTTATAACACTTAAAAAAAAAAGCCGTTTTTTTTTTTTTTTAAGAGACATCTAAATATGCAATTATTGAGGCGGGATATCTGAACAGAAAGTTTTGAGGAAAAAATCCAGAGCAATTACTTCACAGAAAAGTGGGAACCATTTTTTTTCTAAAACCATGGTGTTTTATATATTGTATTGTTTATAGATTATGCCTGAACTAATTTGTAAAAACAGGTTCTGATCCAAAGACTGAGGTTCTACTAATCTCATTCTCATACTGTTACTCTCCTTTGTTGGTTCTGATCTCGGTGTTCCCAGGAGACACTTGCATGGAGGCTTTACCTGATTATTAGAATCCAAGTCTAGTTCTCAGAGTAACTTCAAGTACTGAAACATAAATGCAAAAAATTCTATGCTGATGTCATCTGGTTAAGCTAAAGGAGGATATTAATCCACATACATTCCCAGTAGCATTTCTCTGGCTTAGTTACCATCTTTTCTCCTTTTTTCCTGACCAAGTATCTCAAACTTCTACAGTCCAAGGACCTTCTTTATTTGTTTTTTTCTCAGTGTATTCGAGCTCTTCCAGCCACCCTCCCCATGACAGTTGGTGTTATCTCGTCACATGCCCTCTTTCCAATAATACACTCAAATACAAGGCTACTAAAAACCTTCTTAGAGTTTTTCAAACTTCCTAATATAGAGACCACAATATAGAAAGTGATCAATCCAGCCTGCCGGAAGCCAACGTGAGGAATTCCACCCATGACAAGGTCATGCGGCAGAGCTCTGATGGCAAGGCTAAATCAGACCTCAGGTTTTCCCTCTGGTATTTCCTGAGCATGACCCCCAAAACCAAAAACCTGCCAGCCTTTGTACTCTGCTTTTCCACTCCTCTGATATTCTCTG
>SJYC01073161.1:0-12216 GCA_006408675.1 Madoqua kirkii
GAGTATGGTTTCAGTGTGTCTACCCTCTGATGCCCTCTTGCAACACCTACCATCTTATTGGGGTTTCTCTTACCTTGGGTGTGGGATATCTCTTCACAGCTGCTCCAGCAAAGCACGCCTGCTGCTCCTTACCTTGGACGAGGGGTATCTCCTTACTGTCGCCCTTCCTGATCTTCAACATGGGAAGGCTCCTCTAGACCCTCCTGTGCCTGCACAGACACCACTCCTTGGTGGCTACATTACACATGTAGTTAGGGTAAATACAGCTCTAGTCTCAAGCCTTCTTAACTCCTACTATCAGTGTTTCCTACTGATCATACTGACCACATCCCAGATTACCCTCTAGAGTGAAAGGGTTGAGAAAGCATATGTCCAGTGTTGTTTGTAGAGAAGATGTCCTGATTACTGGATTCAGTTACTGTGTGTATCTGGCTCTCCCACCAAATTACATTTTCCAAGGTGGCTTCCCCAAATATCCAAGTAGTTCATCATTTCTCACTTTTCTCCAGAATCCAGAGAGAAAGAAGGACAATATTTACAGGCGATCCCATGGACACATGAGTCCTTGTTTTCTATGACATTTTACTGATGTGTTGGTTTGTGTTCCGTTTTTACTCCCCAAAGTATCCATACCATTTCAAATCATTAAAATAAAACAAAAAGTGAAAACCTCAAATAAAATAAATTGCTGCCCTTACAAAAAGTACAAGAAAAAAAGGACAAAATGAAGTCCGTTTACACCGCAGACAATGGTTTGATGTGCAATGTGAGGATTCCTTGTCCCCTCCTAACATGACAGCTAAAATGTAAGATCATATAGAATCTTATTCCTATGCTTTGGAAGTGTGTCCTTCCAGACTATATGCTGGAGTCAAACAATTCTAGCATTAGTTTGCTGCCCTGTTAATGCTGGATACTGATGGAAGAACCCTCATGTTATAATATCTGGTAAACCCTATGTAGTGATTATTACAAATAGTTATCACCACTAATACTTAAACTTGTTCATTTTATTTCTTTTCGTGCAAGACAAATTTCCATCATGTTTGTCTTATTCACTGTGGTACCCATAGGACATTGCCCAGTGACCTAGTAAGCACTGTGTGTTTGTTTGTTGAATGAATGAATGGGTATCACTTAGCTTTTCAAATTATGATGTAATTGCAAATTTATTGATATGAAAACAGAAACATGAGTGAAACATGTGGGATACAGAACAACCACATAACTTATTTAGATATATATTTTCATTAAAGTTGAAATACATATTCTCATTAAAGTTGAAGAAAGCCAAATATGAATGAACTCCAACCACTTTTCTCAGCTTCTCTAAGATCAGTGTTGAAATGACAGGCATTGCAAAAATATTAAGACATCTTAAAATTTCCCTGTATCTAAAACTTTAGTATAGCACACAACATAAATCTTTTCTTAAAACATATGTGCACACACATACACATACACACACCAGTTCTTAAAATCTTATTCCAGCATTCTCAACAAGAACAACAACAAAACAAATAACTTGATTAAAAAGGGGGAAAAGGACTTAAATAGACATCCATAAAGAAGACATACAATTGATTATCAATATATGAAAAGATGCTTAACATCAGTAATTGTTCATTTCACTTCAGTTCAGTCGTTGAGTTTTGTCCAACTCTGTGATTCCATGAACTGCAGCATGCCAAGCCTCCCTGTCTATCACCAACTCCCAGAATTCATTGAAACTCATGTCTATCGAGTCGGTGATGCCTTCCAGCCATCTCATCCACTGTCATCCCCTTCTCCTACTGCCCCCAATTCCTCCCAGTATAAGAGTTTTTTCCAATGAGTCAACTCTTTGGCTCAGGTGGCCAAAGTATTGGAGTTTCAGCTTCAGCATCAGTCCTTCCAAGGAAACTTGAGGCCAGTCCGATGCAGTGACTTCAGACCCCTAGACTTCACCACATACTTTTCCGCCCGGCCATAGAAGAGCGCAAGTGGGTGGAAGGTCAGGGGTTCACACAGGCAGGTAGGTTCCCAACCCAGCGTGCACTTGAGGTCCGTGGTGCTGGAGCTCCAGACGAAGACTAGGTATTCCTCGTCGACATAAGCAACCCAACATTGATGATGTTCTGGGGAAGAGAGAGGTGGGCAGACCTAGAACTAACAAACACAACCACATTAACACAACGCAAACTTAGGGTGGGCGGTGAGCTAAATACACCTTCTTCATCAAGAAATGAGGTGGGGGGAGCGGGAGATGTGGAGAAAGGAGAGGGTGGGATATATGGACAAAGTAACATGGAAACATACACGAACGTATGTAAAATCAGTTCAGTTCAGTTGCTCAGTCGTGTTCCACTCTGCGACCCCATGAATTGCAGCACGCCAGGCCTCCCTGTCCATCACCAACTCCCCGAGTTTACTCAAACTCATATCCATCGTCAGTGATGCCATCCAGCCATCTCATCCCCTGTTGTCCCCTTCTCCTCCTGCCCCAAGTCTCTCTCAGCATCAGGGTCTTTTCCAATGAGTCAACTCTTCCCATGAGATAGCCAAAGTACTGGAGTTTCAACTTTAGCATCAGTCCTTCCAATGAACACCTAGGACTGATCTCCTTTAGGATGGACTGGTTGGACCTCCGTGCAGTCCAAGGGACTGTCAAGTGTCTTCCCCAACACCATAGTGCAAAAGCATCAATTCTTCAGTGCTTGGCATTCTTCAGAGTCCGACTCTCACATCCATACATGACTACTGGAAAAACCATAGCCTTGACTAGATGGACGTTTGTTGGCAAAGTAATGTCTCTGCTTTTCAATATGCCATCTAGGTTGGTCATAACTTTCTTTCCAAGGAGTAAGTGTCTTTTAATATCATGGCTGCAATCACCATCTGCAGTGATTTTGGAGCCCCCCAAAATAAAGTCTGACAGTTTCCACTGTTTCCCCATCTATTTCCCATGAAGTGATGGGACCAGATGCCATGATCTTCATTTTCTGAATGTTGAGCTTTAAGCCAACTTTTTCACTCTCCTCTTTCATTTTCATCAAGAGGTTTTTTAGTTCCTCTTCACTTTTTGCCATAAGGGTGGTGTCATCTGTATCTCTGAGGTTATTGATATTTCTCCCGGCCATCTTGATTCCAGCTTGTGTTTCTTCTAGTCCAGCGTTTCTCATGATGTACTCTGCATATAAGTTAAATAAGCAGGGTGACAAGATACAGCCTTGACGTACTCTTTTTCCTATTTGGAACCAGTCTGTTCCATGTCCAGTCCTAACTGTTGCTTCCTTACCATCTGCAGTGATTTTGGAGCCCCCCAAAATAAAGTCTGACACTTTCCACTGTTTCCTCATCTATTTCCCATGAAGTGATGGGACCAGATGCCATGATCTTCATTTTCTGAATGTTGAGCTTTAAGCCAACTTTTTCACTCTCCTCTTTCACTTTCATCAAGAGGGTGTTTTTTTTTTTTCCTCTTCACTTTCTGCCATAAGGACGGTGTCATCTGCATATCTGAGGTTATTGATATTTCTCCCAGCAATCTTGATTTCAGATTGTGCTTCTTCCAGCCCAGCGTTTCTCATTATTTACTCTGCAAAGAAGTTAAATAAGCAGGGTGACAATATACAGCCTTGATGTACTCCTTTTCCTATTTGGAACCAGTCTATTGTTCCATGTCCAGTTCTAACTGTTGCTTCCTGACCTGCATATAGGTTTCTCAAGAGGCAGGTCAGGTGGTCTGGTATTTCCATCTCTTTCAAAATTTTCCATAGTTTATTGTAATTATTAGGGAGATGGAAATCAAATTCACATGGAGACATCACCTACACCCATTAGAATAGCTCTTATTGGGGAAAAAAGCAAAATAGAAAAGAAATGTGGAAAACTTGGAGCCATTTTGCACTGTTGGTAGGAATAGCAAAATTGTACATTCGCTATGGAAAGTAGTACGGTGATTTCTCAGTAAATTTGGAAATAAAATTACTCTATGATTCACTAATTTTACTTCTGAGTATACATCCAAGCGTCCTGAATATTCATACTTATAGTATGTTCATGGCAGAATTATTCACAATAGGTAGGAGGTGGAAGCTATTTTTGCCCATTAATGACAAATAGATAATCAAAATGTGGAACATACATACATATTGAAAAAAATAAATGCTTTTACATAATTATATTTTAGTTTAAGATTTAATGAAGTAGAGACAGTGAGGAGAAGAAGGAAGGAGTGGAAAGTCTCCAGTCTAATTGCTCCCTCTGTTCTACAGACTTCCCACATGGGGAGAAGGTCTCAAAGGAACACTCAAAACATCTATTCACTCTTCAGGGAATGAATGCCACTCCTTTTCCCAAGGAACACAGGCACTGTTGGTCTGGATTTTCAGGTCTGAGTGACTTAATCTAAGAGGTGCATTCAGCTTCTCTGGTTTCAGAGCCTGGCCTCCTGTTGTAGGCTCTGAAGGAAAGAAAGAAAAGGAAGCAAGAGGGTGTATGTGGAGCCCGGATTCCTGCTCATGTCGACTCTTTCCTTTCCATTTGTAGGTGCCTTCTTTCTGGAATGTTCTCTCCTCATCTGATGGGTTATACACACCATAGGCATGTGAGAGAAGATGGAAATGGGCTTTATTGGAGTTTGGACTAAACACAGACTTAGCTGACTCCATGGGTTTTCTTAAGATATTCCCTAGTTAATGATGCCGAGTCTTAAAACCTTCATCAGGATGGCATACATTGTTATATTGCAGACATAATTTCTATTGAGAGTCTGACTGTGATATTGAGAGAAGATAGTTGTTTTTATTATTTCTACCTGCTTGTTGCTTTTTCCTGAATTAAGTATTATCATTTTCATTGTGTTTCACTGTATTTCCATTAGATGGTTCTTAGTTGTCCATTTTTCTAGTTGATGATGGAGAAAGCATTTTTGTGAATCACTGATATCAATAGATGATTCCAAAGTGCTGCAGATGCAGATCAGCCCAAGTCAAATGCTGTGTGCAGTAAAGGAGCATTGAAATCAGAATTCAGTATCTTGAGGGAATTTTCTAATGAGGACAGGAATTTACAGCATTACATTAGGGGTATAAAATATATTAAAGCATTATTCCTCATTAAAATCAATTTCAGTCGCTCAGTCATGTCTGACTCTTTGTGACGGGATGGACTCCAGCAGGCCAGGCTTCCTTGTCCATCACCAACTCCTGGAGTTTGCTCCATCGAGTTGGTAGTCCCATGCAATCATCTCATCCTCTGTCATCCCCTTCTCCTCCTGCTGTCAATCTTTCCCAGCACCAGAGTCAGTTCTTCATATCACGTGACCAAAGCAGAATCATATTATTAAATCTTACAATCATAAGATATTATTAAACTATTAATCCAGATACTGAGGAGATATGGAGCTTTTTTTTTTTTAATCATCCAAAATCACTAAGTGGGAATTAGATCGAGCATTTAAATTCAGATAAATCCGAGGCAGAATTTATCTTCTAACCTCTACTCTATTCTTTCTCTTGTGCTATCTATTATCCTTCAGTGGATACCGATGAATAATGGCTGAATGTCACTCTTTAATTAGTGAGGGCTGGACTGACTTCCATCGAGAAGTTTTTATGTATAATATATAGATATTATCCCTTTTCTGTGGATCCTGTGCAGGTATTAGTGTTTTGGGGAAAGCTCATCTCAGTGAGACCACTGTCTGACCTTCCAGGTGTGACTAGATGTGAAGATGAGGAATCACACTCCAGTAACCGAGTTCCTGCTCATGGGAATCCCTCACACACAGGGGCTGGAACACGCGCTCTTTGTCTTCTTCCTCGCCTTCTACCTGCTCACTCTTGTGGGGAACCTGCTCATTCTCCTGGCCACCCTCACTTCCCCCAACCTTCACACCCCCATGTATTTCTTCCTGGGCAACCTGTCGGTGTTTGACATCTTTTTCCCTTCCGTGAGTTCCCCCAAAATGATGCTCTACCTCCTGGGGCAAAGCCGGACCATCTCTTACCAGGGCTGCGCCTGCCAGCTCTTCTTTTATCACTTCCTGGGCTGCACGGAGTGTTTCCTGTACACTGTGATGGCCTATGACCGCTTTGCCGCCATCTGCCACCCCTTGCGGTACACGGCCATCATGAACCCCCGGGTGTGCGCCATCTTGACTCTGAGCACCTGGATGGGGAGCAGTGTGCATGCGTCTGTCCTCACATTTCTTGTGTTTAAGTTACCCTACTGTGGCCCCAAGGAGGTGGGCAATTTCTTCTGTGACATCCCGGTGGTGCTGCCCCTGGCCTGTGCAGACACCTCTCTAGCTCACAGGGTGAGTGTCACCAACGTAGGTGTTGTGGCACTGCTGTGTTTCCTTCTTGTCCTGGCTTCTTATACTCGCATCGTTATCTCTATATTGAGAATCAGCTCCTCAGAAGGGAGGCACAGAGCCTTCTCCACCTGCAGTGCCCACCTGACCTCTGTCCTGCTCTTCTATGGACCCGTGGTCCTCATTTATCTCCAGCCTGTCTCTAGTTCTTGGTTGGAATCTGTGGTTCAAGTGTTGAATAATATTGTTAACCCTTCCCTGAATCCTTTGATATACAGCTTGAGAAACAAGGATGTGAAGTTGGCTCTGAGAAAAGCACTAATCCAGGCAGTCCACACCTGTGGAGTGTAAGCTTTTCTTTCAGTACCTGTGCTTATAAATTTGTCTTGTATTTATAGGGGATGACTAGTCTCTTAGCATTGGTGTGACTGCTAAACAATTTGAATGGATTTTTTTTGAGATTAGCATGTATATATTTATATAACATTTATTGAGCCAAATTTTTTACAGCACTTACCATGGGCCAAGCACTATTCTATGCACTGTATAAGTACTGACATATGTTATTATGATAATTATCACATGGAGTAGGTATATTATCCCAATTTACAGAGGAGGATATTAAAGCACTGGAAGGTTAAGAGACTTTTGCAGTGTCACAGAGATAAAAGGTTGCTCAGGTAGGACTGTGACTGCTAGAGTTTTAACTTTGTGCTAATAATGCTTCTTCTGTATTGTCAGAAACGTGTGTGTGGGTATCCTGTCATGTCTGACTGTTTGCGACCCCATGGGCCATAGCCCGCCAGGCTTTTCTATCCATGGAAATTTCCAGGAAAGAATGCTGGAGTGGGTTTCAGTTTCCTTCTCCAGGGGATCTTCATGA
Source organism: Madoqua kirkii (assembly GCA_006408675.1). Lineage (NCBI taxonomy): Eukaryota > Metazoa > Chordata > Mammalia > Artiodactyla > Bovidae > Madoqua > Madoqua kirkii. The sequence continues at coordinate 7,182 of SJYC01073161.1, forward strand.
CCCAGGGATTGATCCCGGGTCTGCTGCATCTTTGCATTAGCAGGAGGATTCTTTACCACTGTGCCACCTGGAAAGCTTTGCATTGTCAGAAGTATAGCACAAATGACCACTTTTCCAGGAACTTCTTTTAAACTTACATGGAGTATTCTCCATTAAAAAAAATCTGTAGTCTATTCAGTTTGTTCCATTCCATTAATTTCCATTACTTTTCTTTCTATGTTGTGAGGAGTGTTATATACCTGAGTCTGATATAAAGAATTTTCGTTACATTTCAGAAACCAGATGATATCCACATATCTACTAGTATGTGTTTCACAGATCCTCTAGTATTAGGGCAGTATCTATTAACAACAGTAGTTTTAATTCTGTAACAGTGATTGCAGATTTTTTTTCCATTAAACAAAGACTGAGTTTGAGTTCCAAAATTCCTAGCACTTTAGAAATAATAATCTTTTTCTTCATGTAAATAAATAGGTTTGAATAAAATAGGAAAACTGTAAAAAAGTAAAGTGACTAGAAATTACAAATTAATCTTACCACACAAATGATAATCACCATTAGTGTACAAGTCAATGTGTTTTTTTTTATTATATTCACAGATCTGTGCAACCATCACTATGGCCAATTTTAGAACATTTTTATCATCAGAAAAAGATATTTTATACTTTGTAGCTATCATCTTCTTATTAACCCATCACCTTTGACTGTAAGCAACTTAATCTACTTTCTGTATCTACAGATTTGCTTGTTTTTGAGATTTTATATAAACAGAATCATATAATACTTATTTTTTTGTGACAGTCTTCTTAACTTAGCATAATGTTTTCAAGATTCAAATATGGAGTAGTAGGTTCTGCTTTTCCCCCCCACTTCTTATCTTTGTTGTTGTTTAGTTGCTAAGTTGTGTTCGACTCTTTTGCGACCTCATAAACTGTAGCCTGCCAGGCTCTTCTGTCCATGGGATTTCCTGGGCAAGAATATGGGAGTGGGTTGCCATTTCCTCTTCCAGGCCATCTTCCAAACCCAGGGATAGATCCCATGTCTCCTGCATTGGCAGATGGAGTCTTTTTTCACTGAACTATGAACTTCTAATGTAGCCTGAATTTCCCTAGTTACTTGGGTTTTCTAAGGTCACTACATGTTATTAAATACATATGTTTATAATTGTTCTATTTTCATAATAGAGCAACCCTTTTATCATTATAAAATGTTCCTTTGTATATCTAGTAACATTTTTTTGTTTTAGAGTCTGTTTTGTCTATTAGTCCTGCCACTTCAGCTTCCCTGTGGTGGATGTTAGCATGACGTCTCTTTTTCTATATTTTATTTTCTTTTTATTTATATCTTTCTATTCTGAACTGTGTCTCCTATAGACAGAATGTATTTGGATCATTTTCAGTTGTGGCCCACGAGCTCAGCTGCTGTGCAGCATATGGAATCTTCCTGGGCCAACAATAGAACCTGTGTCTCCTGCATTGGCAAGTGGACTCCACAACTGCCACCAGGAAGGTCCTGTAACATTTTTTTTTTGAAAGCTTAGATCTGTGGCCAAATAATGTTTCTTCATCTTCCTCCCCACCTCCACCCAGATATCTCTTTTGTTCTGTCTCTAGAATTTTCTCAAACATTTTTTTTAGATTTCCCTTTTTCTTCTATGTTGACATGGGTCATATATCCTGCACTAGCAGTAGATAAACCACATGGTGGCATGAGAGTCCAATTGTTAGCAAACACAGTAGGCATGGAGGTGCCTTCCTACATCTGCTGCTGTAGTATGAAAAGTAATATAGGGGAAGAATAGGGACTACCTTGACTTTCAACACAGTGATAGCTACCATTTTGAAGAGAGATATTCAATTTCCGAAGAACTGTTGTGCATTTAAGTTATTTTGAAAAACCTCAATTCTGAAAGCTATTGGATATGTCCTTACATACACTGTGCTTATAGAGCACCACAGTAGGCTTAACTAAGACTTGGGAGAATAGCATCACTTGAAATAGAAACTATTGAGAATAAACATTTGAGGGATGGGATTGGGTGTCCACAAAAACGTTCTACAATTTAGTTTGATTTTATGAGGCTTATCACTGATAGAAGATATTATGAAGATTTTATCAAAATCTCAGAAAAAATATACAGTCTTGGATAGTAGATGAAAAAGAAGTGAATACACAGGGAGATTTTCATGTGATTGCTCATAGGAGTGTTGCTCATAATATTCAGAAGTAGAGACGTCTTGAATGTCTAGTGAAAGGATAAACAAAATATAATGTATTCATGCTATGGAATACTATTGGCAAGAAAAAGCCTCCGACAAACTATTTTTACATGATATAGCATGATGAACCTCAATAGCCTTATGCTAAGGGAAAGAAGCCAGGTTCAAAGAACACATGTTGTATCATTCCATTTGTATGAAATGCCTAGAAAAGACAAATTTACAGAGACAAAGAGTAAATTAGTAGTTGGATTCCTGGAGAGGGGAGTGGGAATGGAAATTGATTGCAAATTGGCTTCAGGGAAACTTTTGGGTGATGGATATGATCAAAATTTTGATAATGTTTGCATGACTCTGTAATTTAAAAAAATAATTACATTGTGTTTTTAACAAGAGTTGAATTTTATAATATGTAGCCTGTGCCTTGATAAAGCTGTTGAACAAATGGATAGTGTATCTCTAGTGTCCATGGGAGAGAGAATACCAGCAGACAAAGGGATTTCAGACTGTTTGACAGGCATATTGATACAGTAATGAAAAGTGTGGCAAATTACTGTAGTAGGAGAACCGTTGGTTATAATCATCTAGTTGACACTGCTTTAACTTTGCACTCATTAACAGTCTCCTAAGAGAGCATTTTGCTTTGAATGTAAAATTTTACTGTTTGGAAAAGAATGTTAACCTACTAACTCATACATTCTAGTAAATATAGTGTTTTATTTCTCTTTGCAAATTGATATAGTCTTACTCATGTATAAGTCATATGTTCACAAATTCATGAATGTCATATATATATATATATGTATAAGTGTTTTGAAAATGAATGTATTGTGAAGCTAATTTAATCTGTCTGGGTGACAAATGCATTTCGCTGTGGATATTTATTGAATAACTGAATGGTATGGAAAGTCTAGGAATAACACAATATAAAGAACAGTACAATTGCAAGCTGTTATGTTATCTGTTTCTTTAATGTCTTGTGATTTTGCCAAGAACAGCATTTCTGAAAGTTGAAATGAGATAGTACATAGAAGGCTCACTGTGGCTTATTTCTTTTTCTAGTGTGTGTGTTTTAATGAGTCATCATAATCTGTCTGGGTGACAAATGCATTTCGCTGTGGATATTTATTGAATAACTGAATGGTATGGAAAGTCTAGGAATAACACAATATAAAGAACAGTACAATTGCAAGCTGTTATGTTATCTGTTTCTTTAATGTCTTGTGATTTTGCCAAGAACAGCATTTCTGAAAGTTGAAATGAGATAGTACATAGAAGGCTCACTGTGGCTTATTTCTTTTTCTAGTGTGTGTGTTTTAATGAGTCATCAGAGAAGGTGATGGCACCCCACTCCAGTACTCTTGCCTAGAAAATCCCATGGACAGAGGAGCCTGGTAGGCTGCAGTCCATGGGGTTGCGAAGAGTCGGACACGACTGAGTGAATTCCCTTTCACTTTTCACTTGCATGCATTGGAGAAGGAAATGGCAACCCACTCCAGTGTTCTTGCCTGTAGAATCCCAGGGATGGGAAAGCCTGGTGGGCTGCCTTCTATGGGGTCACATAGAGTCGGACACGACTGAAGTGACTTGGCAGCAGCAGCACCAACAGCAGGGATACTGATTATGAAATACATAAACTCCTTGAAGAATTCTTATTATTACTTAGGTGCAGAGTAAAATACTCAAATTTTGGAAAGGGCAGTTGAAAAAAGGAAGAGTAGGGCACATTATTGATTACAAAATATTTCAGAGTTGGCATGATTTTCACTAATACAGCACTGCTTTTCACAGTAAAGAAGCTGAGATGACAAGCTGAAACAAAATAATAAAAACTGTGAATATTATATATATATAATTTATATATATATAAATTCAGAATTGACATTCTGAACTGTTTACTACGTGAAAATCCAAAATAATTCAGTTTGGACTGGATTTTGAGATATGCAAAATATTTCTAGTTACACCAATAATCTTTTAGGGATTGGCATGGAGAAGGCAATTGCAACCCACTCTAGTACTCTTGCCTGGAAAATCTCATGGACAGAAGAGCCTGGTAGGCTGCAGTCCATGGGGTCACTAGGAGTTGGACACAATCAAGTGACTTCACTTTCACTTTCATGCACTGGAGAAGGAAATGGCAACCTGCTCCAGTGTTCTTGCCTGGAGAATCCCAGGGATGGGGGAGCCTGGTGGGCTGCCGTCTATGGGGTCACACAGAGTTGGACATGACTGAAGTGACTTAGCAGCAGCAGCAGCAGCAGGTAACTAGGAATAAAGTTAGAATCTTACCTTATGGATCAAGACATAAAAATATCCATATGATAAAATATTGTTCACCAAATGAAGGAACTTTAAAAATACTGATACATGCAACAGCAGAGATGAATCTCAAGAACATATTCAGTGAAAGATACCAGACAAAAAGAACACAAAATTTGTGACTACACTTGTAAAACATAATCAAAAAGGGGAAATTCATAGAGAACAAAAATAGATTAATAGTTGCCTAGAGCTTGGGATATCAATGGAAATGACTGGAAATGGACACTTCTTTTTAATATGAAGGAAAAGTTCTAAAATTAGCCTGTGGTGATGGTTGTACATCTCTGTAAGTACATATTCTTTGTAAATATATTCTCATTGAGTTGTAACTTTAAGTGGGTATTTTATGGCATAGAAATTATATCTCAATAAAACTGTTTAAAATATTAAAGAAATCATTGCTTGTCAAAAAAATTTTAAGCTTTTATGATGATTTAACTCATTACCTTCATTTTGAAAACAAAAGTAATGAATAAGAAAATGAGTAGAAA
>SJYC01073162.1:0-46725 GCA_006408675.1 Madoqua kirkii
ATAATATATTTACTTTTAAAATTAAGACTAAAATTATTTATTCCATTTTGTTAGAAATGAACATAAGTGTTAAATGCAGACAGACTGACATTCAAATCCAATGTGATCTGAGTGAGTTTTGGAGTAAACTTTGATAATTATTTAAACTTTTCCAGCCTTATTTTTATCTTCAAAACGAAAATGATATCTACTCATATGATTGGTGCAAGGATGAAAATAAAGTTTGGCTAAAAAAAAATAGGATATTCTCAGTAAGAAGTAATTGTGATTTCAAAACCATAGAGACAGAAGACTCTTCTGAATTCCTTAGCATGAAAAAAAAGATAATGATGATTAGAATGTTGTAAATACTTAAAGCATTGTCACTTTTGTGCATTTTGTATTATATCAAAAGAATTTTAGCTATAACATTTTAAATAGATCCATGTACTTATTTCACTGCTGCTGCTAAGTCGCTTCAGTTGTTTCTGACTCTGTGTGACCCCATAGACTGCAGCCCACCAGGCTCCTCTGTCCCCAAAATTCTCCAGGCAGGAATACTGGAGTGGGTTGCCATTTCCTTTTCCAATGCACGCATGTACGCTAAGTTGCTTCAGTCGTGTCTGACTCTGTGCAACCTCATGGACAGCAGCCTACCAGGCTCCTCTGTCCACAGGATTCTCCAGGCAAGAATACTGGAGTGGGTTGCCATTTCCTTCTCTCAGTGGCCATTAAAAATAACATGCTCACGTGTGTGCTAAGTCACTTCAGTAGTGTCCATTTCTTTGCTACCCCATGGACTGTGGCCTGCCAGGCTCCTCTATCCATGGGGATTTTCCAGGCAAGAACACTGGAGTGGGATGCCATTTCCTTCTTCAGGGGATCTTCTCCACCCAGGGATTGAATCTGTGTCTCCTGCGGCTCCTGCATTGCAGGCGGAATCTTTACCGTTGAGCTACCAAGGAAACCCAGCGTGCTCACAGCCCTCCTTAATTCTACCTTTGTTTGTTCTGATCCTTTGTCTACACAGCAGTCAGTAGACTGATTCTTATAAACTGAACCTAGTTACAGTAGTTAAGGGCTTCCCAGGTGGCACCAGTGGTAAAGAACCTACTAGCCAGTGCAGACGAGGTAAGAGACATGGTTTGATTCCAGGGTTGGAAAGATGCCCTGGAAGAGGGCACGACAACCACTGCAGTAATCTTGCCTGGAAAATACCATGGACAGAGGAGACTGGTGGGCTATAATCCATGGGGTCACAAAGAATCAGACATGACTGAAGCAACTTGGCATGCACATACCCACTGTAGTTAAAGAATGATAATATAAAGACTAGTAGTGATCTTAAAATGAAAACGAAGCATAGAGTTTTGGGGAAAGGAAAAGATATTAACTGAAGCAGTTGAGAAAGTGATATTGGGGAACTCTACAACTAATTACAGAAAAAAGCAGTTTTGTTAACACTACCTGGGATTGTTGCCTCGTTTCTATAAGTGGTTCCTTTCCTAATCCTCAGCTTTTTTCTTAAACCTAGTTCTTCCAAACACAGGATTACTGGGAAATTGAAAAAATCTGAACTCAATGGATGGCTTTCCACTAGATAAAAATGCCCAAGTGTTATTGTTAATCTAGGGGATTTGAAATTGAAAATAAGTAAATGCTTCTGGTGCCTCAGATGGTAAAGAATCTGTCTGCAATGTGTGAGACCAGGGTTCAGTCCCTGGTTGAGGAAGATCCCCTGGAGAAGCGAATAGCAACTCACTCCAGTATTGTTGCTTGGAGAATCCCATGGACAAGAAGAGCCTGAGGGGCAACAGTCCATGGGGTTGCAAAGAGTCAGACATGACTGAGTGACTAACATTTTTCTCACTTTTTAAGGTAATTACATTTTCATCTAAGAATTAATGAGATAGAGACAGTGGCAGAAGGAAAGAGCAGAAAGTCTCCACTCTAATTGCTCCCTCTGTTTATGCAGACACCCCACATGGGGAGTGGGTCCCAAAGGAACACACAAGACATCTATTCTCTCTTCAGGAAATGGATGCCTCTCCTTTTATCAGGGACCAGACTCACTGTTGGCCTGAGTGACTGAATGTGACAAAGAGGTGTCTTCAACTTCTCTGGTTTCAGAGCCTGGCCTGAATGTTCCACAGCATCTAAAGTAAAGAAACAGGAGGGTGGATGTGGAGCCTGGATTCCAGCCCATGTCCACTCTTTCCCTTCCACCTGTAGGTGCCTTCTTTCTAGAACACTCTCTTCTCCTCATCTGATGGGCTATACATACCATAGGCAGGTGAGAGAAGATAGGAATTAAGTCTATTTGAGTTTGGACTAATATTGACTTTGCAGATTTCCTGGATTTTCTTAAAATATTCCCTAATTAATGATGATGAACCTTAAAAACCTTCATTGGGATGGCATTTGTTGTCATATTGCAGACATAATTTCTATTGAGAGACTGAATGTTACATTGAAATAAGATAGCTGTTTTTACTATTGCTAAGTGCCTGTTTTCCTGATTAAGTATTATCATTTCCATCTTGTCTCAATGTATTCCTACCAGACAGTTCTTAGTTTTCCATTGTTTCTATTGATGATGCAGAAAACATCTCTGTGAATCATTTTAATCAATAGGTGATTCCAAACTGCTGTGGGTGCAGGTCAGCCAAAGAGACACTCCATGTGGAGTAAAAGTGCATTAAATCAGAATATTAGCATATTGAGTGAATTTTTAAACAAGAGTGAGAAAGAGCAGTCAGTACATTGGGGACTTTATATATATATATATAAATATAAGCTTTAATTCTCATAAGAATCATAAGATATATCATGAACATGGACACAGAGGAGATTTAGAGATTATTTTTCAAAATTTTCCAGGGTTACAGAGTGGGGAGTAGATTTGGAATTGAAACTCAGATAAATCCAAGTGTAAGATTTATTCTCTGCTTTCTAGTCTATTCTGCCTGTTGTGTCATCTCTTATCCTTCTGAGGAAACAAATGACAAATAAATGGCTGAATGTCACTCATTAATTAGAAAGGACTGGACTGACTCCCATTGAGAAGTTTGCCCTGGGTCTTGTGCAGGTATTAGTGTTTTGGGGAAAACCCATCTCAGTGAGACCACCGTCTGACCTTCCAGGTGTGACTAGATGTGAAGATGAGGAATCACACTCCAGTAACCGAGTTTATGTATAGTATATAGATGTTTTCCCTTTCCCCTGAGTCTTTTGCAGGTATTAGTGTTTTGGGGAAAGCCCATCTCAGTGAGACCACTGTCTGACCTTCCAGGTGTGACTAGACGTGAAGATGAGGAATCACACTCCAGTAACCGAGTTCCTCCTCATGGGAATCCCTCACACACAGGGGCTAGAACACATGCTCTTTGTCTTCTTCCTTGCCTTCTACCTGCTCACTCTTGTGGGGAACCTGCTCATTCTCCTGGCCACCCTCACTTCCTCCAACCTCCACACCCCCATGTATTTCTTCCTGGGCAACCTGTCGGTGTTTGACATCTTTTTCCCTTCCGTGAGTTCCCCCAAAATGATGCTCTACCTCCTGGGGCAAAGCCGGACCATCTCTTACCAGGGCTGCGCCTGCCAGCTCTTCTTTTATCACTTCCTGGGCTGCACGGAGTGTTTCCTGTACACTGTGATGGCCTATGACCGCTTTGCCGCCATCTGCCACCCCTTGCGGTACACGGCCATCATGAACCCCCGGGTGTGTGCCATCTTGACTCTGAGCACCTGGATGGGGAGCAGTGTGCATGCGTCTGTCCTCACATTTCTTGTGTTTAAGTTACCCTACTGTGGCCCCAAGGAGGTGGGCAATTTCTTCTGTGACATCCCGGTGGTGCTGCCCCTGGCCTGTGCAGACACCTCTCTAGCTCACAGGGTGAGTGTCACCAACGTAGGTGTTGTGGCACTGCTGTGTTTCCTTCTTGTCCTGGCTTCTTATACTCGCATCGTTATCTCTATATTGAGAATCAGCTCCTCAGAAGGGAGGCACAGAGCCTTCTCCACCTGTAGTGCCCACCTGACTTCCGTCCTGCTCTTCTATGGACCCGTGATCCTCATTTATCTCCGGCCTGCCTCCAGCCCTTGGCTGGATTCTGTGGTTCCATTGTTCAATAATATTGTTAACCCTTCCCTGAATCCTTTGATATACAGCTTGAGAAACAAGGATATGAAGTTAGCTCTGAGAAAAGCACTAATCCAAGGAGTACATACTTGCGGAGCATAAAGTACTATGCATTATCTGTGCTTACAGATTTGCCTTGCATTTATATGGGGCATGTGGTCTCTGGAACCAGCTGGAGTGAATGGCTAAGTGGCATTTGGGATAAATAGGTTGAATGGATTTTTTTTGTTATTAACATGTATATATTTATATAAATTTGTATTCAAGAAAATCTTTGTGGCACTTACCATGTGCCAGGTACTATGCTATGCACTTTATAGACACTGACATATGTTATTATGAGAATTTTCATATAGAGTAGGGTGCAGAGGAGTATACAGAGGTATACAGAGGAGTGTGTTAACACACTGAGAGGTTAAGGCACTCCTGCAGTGTCTCAGAGATAGAAATTTGCTGAGCTAGGATGTGAATGCAAGGGTTTTAACTTTGTGCTAATAATGTTGCCTCTGTATTGTCATAATTAGAGCACATGTGTTTACCTCTTCCAGCAACTTTTCAATTTGCATGGATAGTTTTCATTTTTCCAAAAAGAAATCTGTTGTCTACTCAATTCATTCCATTAAACTTATCACTTTGTCATCTATGCTGTGATGACTATTATGTACTTAAGTCTGATATAAGAAATTCATTTATGTTTTAGAAGCCAGAAATGTGCTAATCCATCTAGTGACAGGTATTTTCATCACTCCTCTAGACTTAGGTCAGTGTATCTGCTCTTTACGACCTTGCTTTGAGTTCTGTAGTATGAATGCAGATTTTCTACATTAAATTAAAGACAGAGTTTGACTTCCAGAATTCATGGACCTCAAAAATAGTAATCATTTATTTCCTCTTGAAAATAAATAGATTTGAAGAAAATAGGAAAACTGTAAAAAAGTGACTAGAAATTACAAATTAACCCTACCACCTAAATAATAATCACCATTAACATTCTGACATTTCTGCTCTCTCTTTAATGAGTGACTAAATTGGAAATATATTTTCTAAAATCCTGTTTACAACTATTTCATGTATACCTATGTCATCCATATATCTATCTACATATGTGTATTTATACATTTGAAATCATATTATATATATATGTATATAATCCTGGTTTATTTCAATAGTGTATCAAACCTTTTCCATTGTCATAATTTTTAACCAGTTTTATTGTGATATATTTCATATGCTAGAGAATTCACCCATTTAAATTATAGGAGTCAGTGTATTTTTTAATATATTCACAGAGTGTCCACCATCACCACAGTCAATTTTAGAACATTTTTATCCTCACAAAAAGATATCGTATACCTTTTACAGATCACTTTTTCATTACCTCCATCAATTTCAGCTCTAAGCAGCCATTAATCTACTTTCTATAACTATAGGCTTGCCTGTTCTGGATATTTGATATAAATAGAATCACATAAAATGTGCTTTCTGTGACTGATTTGCTTAACTTAGCATAATGTTTTCAAGGTTCATCCATGTTGTAGCAAGTTCCTTACCCTCTGCCCCTATTTCTTATGTGTCTGAATGTCCCTAGTTCCTATAGTTTCTGAGGTCACTATATATTATTAAATACATATGTATTTATGATTGTACTATCTTCTTAGCAGATTAAACCTTGTATCATTATAAAATATTCCTTTTTATCTCTAGTAACTTGTTTTAATTTTTTAATTTAATTTTTTAAAATTTTACTTTACAAGCAAAAGTTGAGAGAATTCAGCACCGCCAAACCAGCTCTAGTAACATTTTGTGTTTTAAAGTCTATTTTGTCTGTTAGTCTAACCACTTCAACTCCCTTGCTGTTGCTGTTTGCATGATATCTCTTTTTCTATGCATTTGTTTTCCTTCTGTTTGTATCTTTGAATCTAAAGTGTGTCTCCTGTAGACAGAATGTATTAGGAAAAGTTTTTTCTGCTCCAGTTTGACGATCTCTGCCTTTTGGTTGAATTTTAATTCATTTGCATTTTAATGTTAATATAGATATAATTGGATTTATATTGGCTATTTTCCCTGTTTTTTGTTTTCTATGCCTCATTCTGTGTCTTTTTTGTTCCTTTATTTCTCCTTTACTTTAAAAAATTGACTTTATGAAATAGAATTTTGATTTACTTAATGAGTTTTTCACTATTTTGTTTGAGTTATTACCTTAATAGTTGCTCAGGACTTACCATCTTATATCTTAACTTATCACATTCAGTTTCAAATATATACTAAATAAATTCCAGAGCAATATAGAGACATTACTTCTATATATCTCTATTCATTTCCCCCTCTTTCTGTGGTATTTTTGTTAGACATATTGCATCTAGGAATGCTACAATTCCAAAACACATGTTATAATTATTGCTTCATATAAGTATATGGTTTCTAAGAAACTGGGGGAAGTATGTAACGCAACTGTCTATTTATAGCTTTTGTTATAATAACCTTCTTACTTATTTTTGGCTTTCACCATTCGTTTCTGTACTTTTGAGTTATCATGTCGTTTTCTTTGCCCAATACAGACTTTCCCCCATCCAACTCTTCTTTGATATTATTGGCAAGTATATTACAATTATATGTGTATATATTGCATGCATATATATATATATATATATCAGTTTATATCAGTATATATATCAGTTTATCTTCAAGTTTGTTCATTCTTTTTTTCTGCCAATTTAAGTCTACCTTTGATTCCCTCTGAGAAATTGTTTATTTCAGTAATTGTACTTTTCTACTCCAGAACTTCCATTTGGTTCTTATAATTTCTAGCAGTTGATATTCTCTATTTGATCTAACATTGTCATGACACATTCCTTTGCTTCTTTAATTATGGCTTCCTTCAGTTATTTAAACATATTTTTAAGGAAAATTTTGAAATATTTTCCTATTAAAATTTGAAATTTCATTAGTGTCATAGGCAGCTTTTTTGCCTGCTTTTCCCCCCTGCACTACGGATCACATTTTTCTATTTCTTTGTATGTTAATTTTTTGTTGAAAACTGGATATTTCAGATAATATATTTTAGCAACATTAAGTACTAGTCCCTGCCTCCCTCCAGAGCATGTTAGTTTTTTGATTAGAGGCTGACTGAATAATTTTATGAATTCTTTCTTTTTCCCTGCAGTGTTAAACCTCTCAGGATGTTGATCCTCAAGGTGAGGTAAAAGCCTGAGTAGGCCCACAGCCATCCTCAGTACTGGTACTGGCAGGGCTCACTTTGATGGATTCTTTCCCTGATCACATCCATTTGTGGAAATGTGGGTATGTGCACACCCATTACTACTCCTAAGGCAGAAGAATGTAATAATAATGGTGATTTATTCAAGGTCATTTTGGATGAGGAAATAGGAAAGAATAGAAACATTTTACTTTATGAGAACACTTTACTCATATAGTAAAGTGTGAAAAAACACTTAATTAGGACCCAGAAAAATATCTGGATTCTACCTGGATCCACTAATAATAATACCCTGTGTGGTCCTGAACAAGTCATTTTATTCTGTGATCTTGGTTTCAAACATTTATAAAATGAAAATGTTGGACTAGATTATCTTTAAGCATTCTTTCACATCTGAAATTGCGTACCATCATAGGAACTTTATTTAGAAGCATGTAGTCATGGGTTAAGGGGAAAAAGGTGTCCAGAGGCCTCCTAGTTTCTGATTTTGGTGAGGCAATGACTATCATTTGCAGTACTGCCTTTTTTTTTTTACTAAAAAAATATTACGATATAATTGCCATGCAACCCTGTGTAAGTTTAAGGTGTATGTGGTGAGTTGATTCATTTATATAGTGCAGTATGATCACCACGATAGCATTAAGTAACACTTCTCTTATGTCATTTAATTATCCTTTCATTTTTTCCTGGTGAGAACAGCTGTGCTCTCTGTTTAGAATTCAGCCCTTGAGATTGGCCTTGAAGCAAGGCTTCCCTAGTGGCTCAGCTATAAAGAATCTGGATGCAATAAGAGAGACTTGGGTTTGATCCCTGGGTTGGGAAGATTCCCTGGAGAAGGGAACAGCTACCCACTGCAGTATTCTGGCCTGGAGAATTCCATGGACTGTGTAGTCCATGGAGTTGCAAAGAGTCAACTACTGAACGACTTTCACTTTCTGAAGCAAGGTAAAATTCCTCATATTGGCCAGAAGATGACACTGTTGGGGCACTGACGAGCTAGATTCTTCTCTGCACCGATTTAGGCTGTAATAAAGATGGCTGAGTCCCTTCACTGTTTACCTGAAACTACCACAACATTGTTTATGGCTATACCTCAATACAAAGTGCTTTTGGTATTAAAAAAAGAAATCTTTTAAAAAGGAGATAGTCTAAAAACAAAGATCTCAGAACTGAATTGACAGGATAAAGAATGGTTGAAATGATGATTAGAACTGTGGGAGAGAGGTCTGTGAAGCTCATGGATTCCTGACGATACTACCATGTATGAATATCTCTCTGGAGCAGTGGTTTCAAATCAGTGATTGTTACATGTTGGTGTCACTATATGCACTTTGTGTATAGAGATTAGATACAAGAGGTAATATAGATAAGAGAGAAAGTCTTGATGAAAAATGGCTGGCAGAGGTCACAGGGCCCTGCATTTCATTTACAGAAGCCAACCCCCCCCCCACTCTGATATTAATACGTGTATTCCCTCTCCAACTCCCAGCTAACTGAGAAGAGAACTGAACATTTTCCTTGTCATAGAAAAGGACTTGATCTCCTTTATTAAGAAGTCCCAGGGAATTAACTTTGCATAGAAATTGTGTTGATGACATGATACCAAGTATTAGTTTCAACAAAAGGAAACAACAGAGAGACTTTGCTAGCTAAGGAATATTATCAGTACTTCATGACATAAATATTGATAAAATTTATAGTAAATTGGAAAGTTTTGTGTTTTGGAAGGAGAGAAGCACCTGTACTTTTGTCTTATTTAGTTTCAGAGGCAGAAACTGAACTGCTGCTATATTTCTCACTCTCTTTTCCTTTTCTATGCTGGTTTTACATAAGTCATCTTTTTTTTTTTTTCCTAAAACAGTTCTGACATAAATATGTCTTTCCATTCTTCAAGTTTAAAGTGTTGAGTAGACTTGAAACTGATAAATGCAAGAAACAGTTTAATAATTTTTCCTCCACTGTAATCCTTGGTTGCAAGTATGAACAATTATATTTTTGTTTCATTTATTTTCCTTTACTCTGCTACTATTTCTCATATTCAAACTTTTAAGATTTTCTTTGCACTAATTGGTTAAATTCTTGAATTTAGCCTTAAAAATCTTGCTGCTTCTATTAGCAATCACTAGCAAAGGGAATCTCAAAAAAAAAAAAAAAAAAGGGAGAAAACTTTAACTGTAGTAATTGATACCATTCTGTTTTGTTAACCTCCTTTTGACAAAATGTTAACTAAAAATATTCACAAAATTCTGTCTTAAGAAAATGCATAGTGCTGCATTTCTGTCTTTGGATTTTATAAAGTTTCTCCTGTAAGCATTACTTTAATAATGGAAATTTTTAGGATATCCATCTGGAATAGAGAAATTTTCCTATCCTCTAAAATGCAGCCTTTAATGTCTAAAACATTTGGTTTTCTAATTAGCTTTTAGTTGATAATTTGTTGTGATCATTTTTGTAGTTAAATGTGAATTTTTATTCTTCTGGAAATGTAAATTACTCTAGATATGTATTATTAGGCAAAATTGCTTTCTTCTTCTCCCCATATTCATGAAGGTATAGTATAAACCTACTATTCCAATGTGTTCCTCATTTAAACAAAGGCTTTGAAATCTTTGTCTCTCTCTTTTTTTAAATATAAATTTATTCATTTTAATTGAAGGTTAATTACTTTACAATATTGTATTGGTAATAAACACAAGTCCTAGTGGGTCGCTATGGAGTCCTACATGCTTCTCCTTTTGCTCTTGGAAGGATGCGAGTAACTGGGTAAGCAAAGAAGCAGGGGTGGCGCTGTCTTCTTCCTCTTCCCATCTTCTTAAATAGGATGGATACGAAAAGGAGTACGTCAAGGCTGTATACTTGAACTAACTGACTGACTGACCCCTCATGCCCTAGTGGAAGAGGGGATCTGTAATTTTTTTTTTTAATTTCAGGCTGCCTTCTAAACACTTCTTTTCAACAGCTTGATTTTAAAATATGAGTTTCTTTTTTTTGCATTTAAAAAAGTTCATGCCCAAACTTTAACCTAAATAAATGCTTAAAAAACAAAATTTGAGGTCTTTCTTTTAAGGTAAAGCAATAATACTTTAGGACAAGATTGAGAGTATTGCTATATTATATTGCCTTTCTAAAGCAGGGAAGAAACCGAGATTATATGCATATGGTTGAAATAAGGGTCTCAACTGAGAGGATGGTTAAAGGTAATAGTTCATGACCATATGTGTGCGTGTTCAGTCATGTTTGGCTCTTTGCAATTACTTCTTTTCAACAGCTTGATTTTAAAATATGAGTTTCTTTTTTTTGCATTTAAAAAAGTTCATGCCCAAACTTTAACCTAAATAAATGCTTAAAAAACAAAATTTGAGGTCTTTCTTTTAAGGTAAAGCAATAATACTTTAGGACAAGATTGAGAGTATTGCTATATTATATTGCCTTTCTAAAGCAGGGAAGAAACCGAGATTATATGCATATGGTTGAAATAAGGGTCTCAACTGAGAGGATGGTTAAAGGTAATAGTTCATGACCATATGTGTGCGTGTTCAGTCATGTTTGGCTCTTTGCAATCCCATGGACTGTAGCCTGCCAGGCTCCTCCGTCCATGGGATTTCCCAGGCAAGAATACTGGTGTGAGTTGCCGTTTCCTTTGCCAGGGTATCTTCCCGAGCCAGGGATTGAACCTGGGTCTCCTGCATCTCTTACATTTTCTGTTAGTGAGTTAAATACATTCAGTGACCATAAAGTGGATTTTCTGGTAACCATATTAATTAAGGTGGCTATTTAGATTTACTGATGTGAAAAAAGTAGTTCAGAGAATAGAAAAATTAGAGTATGGGATGATAACTATAATATTGTTTCACACGTGTAAATCTGTGTAAGTGTGGGCATATATAGGTGTGCTTGATAGATGCCCATCAAAATTATTAACAGTGGTCATTTCTGGGAAGTGGACTTTTTACTGGATTAAAAATAATATTTTGTCTTTTTTGTTACTTTTTTCATCATTAGCACCTTATAAGACCATTATGCAGTTTTTTAAAAAGGAAGAAACAGTAATTCTCTTGAATGAATCTTCTAGTAATTGTTCTCTCCTGATGTGAGAACACCTGATATTACACTCTCCTGAGCCCACAGATAAAGAGAGATTAAAGAGAAGGAAGCATGGGGAGCTCTCAACATACTCTCAGTAGTAAAAGTACTAAAATAAAAAGAAAAGTTTTTAAGGAAAGTCCTAAGATTGAAATCAGAGGATGGGAGAACAACAGCAGATGCAGTCCTAAAAATTTCAGAAAACTGGGAAATAACTTCTAAAAGAAAATGCTTAGAAGTTACCAGCTTTTATATTTTCTTTTCTTTAATTTTTTCATGCTATATTTTATATCATTTTCAAAGTTAAATCTTCCAGTTCAGTAATTTTTTCTCATTAGTCCTTTATTCAGTCATATATTATTGAATTTTTAAATTCAAAGATTTCTGATGATTTCTTTTCACAACTTTTCTTTCCTTTGTTTAGAATTTCCTATTCTTATTTCCTAGTAATATTATCTGTCTAATTTTCTCTTTGATATTTATATTGTAAATTCTTTTGATGCCTACTATTTTTTATTTCCTGATTTATAAGTACTTCTGATTTTTAAGGTTTTTGTGTGTGTCTTTTCAGAATATTGATTTCTTTGAATAGCTGATGAGAAAGCTGATAAAACAGTTCTTAATTGTGACTCTTTCCTGAATGGTGATGATTTTGTAATATTAATGCTGGTCCTTTTTGAAACGTGGCTGTGGTCTGGAGTTTGTTTGGGTTGCAGAGCTCTGGACCCAGGTCAGATGGGTACTATGGGTGTCCTGGCTGTTTCTTGTTTACAGAGAATTCCTCATTATTTTCATCTGAAGATGTACACTTACTATATTTTTTTCTATAATTTCTGTGCATAGAGAAAGAGATTATACTTTCAGTATATACTTACTCTTTGTTCTAGAATCAGAGGCCCAAGATTTATTTTTTTCATATCTTAATAAGCTACTGTTACATTTGCTTTTTGAACACCCTGTAATGACCAGTGGTAAAACCTTTCAACATTAAAGGAGTGGGTATGACTCACTAGAGCATAAATACACCGAAAATTTTGTGTCTTTTCACTTTCTTTGCCTAAAGAGGATAAAGCCTAGATGGGAAAAAGTGAAAAGTAAGAGATAGGAAGAAATGTTGACAAGAGGATGACTCTATAGGACTTCTAAATAATTTTAAAAGGGTGCACAGTAATTAATATCAAGATCTGGAATTGGACACAAGACAGAACCAATGAGTCAGAGACCAGCACATATCCCAGAGAACAGATCACAGGAAAACATAATGACTGTGCTCTGATCACAGGGCTGTGAGATCATCTGACTGTATCTTAAAGAGATAAGAGCAAACTGGCCCTCATTTCAACATTCACTGTTTGACAAGATGTCTCACTTTCCTTCATATTATCTTTTTAACTCTGAGGACATTTTAGAGCCTTTAATTTCACTTCAGTTCAGTTCAGTCGCTCAGTCGTATCCGACTCTTTGTGACCCCATGAATGCCAGGCCTCCCTGTTCATCACCATCTCCCGGAGTTCACTCAGACTCATGTCCATTGAGTCCGTGATGCCATCCAGCCCTCTCATCCTCAGTCATCCCTTTCTCCTCCTGCCCCCAATCCTTCCTAGCATCAGAGTCTTTTTCAAGCAGTCAACTCTTCTCATGAGGTGGCCAAAGTACTGGAGTTCAGCTTTAGCATCAATGATTCCAAAGAAATCCCAGGGTTGATCTCCTTCAGAATGGACTTAAAAGTCACTTAAGTGAGTCAAATTTTTATTTCTGATCATCTCTCTTGCTTTTCAATGATCCAGTGGATGTTGGCAATTTGATCTCTGATTCCTCTGCCTTTTCTAAAACCAGCTTGAATATCTGGAAGTTCACGGTTCACGTACTGCTGAAGCCTGGCTTGGAGAATTTTGAGCATTACTAGCCAACACCTGTTGGATCATGGAGAAAGCAAGAGAGTTCCAGAAAAACATCTATTTCTGGTTTATTGACTGTGCCAAAGCCTTTGACTGTGCGGATCACAGTAAATTGTGGAAAATTCTGAAAGAGATAGGAATACCAGACCACCTGACCTGCCTCTTGGGAAACCTATATGCAGGTCAGGAAGCAACAGTTAGAACTGGGCATGGAACAACAGACTGGTTCCAAATAGGAAAAGGAGTTCATCAAGGCTGTATACTGTCACCCTGCTTATTTAACTTCTATGCAGAGTACATCATGAGAAACGCTGGACTGGAAGAAACAAAGCTGGAATCAGGATTGCCGGGAGAAATGTCAATAACCTCAGAAATGCAGATGACATCACCCTTTTGGCAGAAAGTGAAGAGGAACTAAAAAGCCTCTTGATGAAAGTGAAAGAGTAGAGTGAAAAAGTTGGCTTAAAGCTCAACGTTCAGAAAATGAAGATCATGGCATCCGGTCCCATCACTTTGAGGGAAATAGATGGGGAAACAGTGTCAGACTATTTTGGGGGGCTCCAAAATCACTGCAGATGGTGATTGCAGCCATGAAATTAAAAGATGCTTACTCCTTGGAAGAAAAGTTATGACCAACCTAGATAGCATATTCAAAAGCAGAGACATTACTTTGCCAACAAAGGTCCATCTAGTCAAGGCTGTTTTTTCCAGTAGTCATGTATGGATGTGAGAGTTGGACTGTGAAGAAAGCTGAGTGCCGAAGAATTGATGCTTTTGAAGTGTGGTGTTGGAGAAGACTCTTGAGAGTCCCTTGGACAGCAGGAAGATCCAGGCAGTCCATTCTGAAGGAGATCAGCCCTGGGTGTTCTTTGAAAGGAATGATGCTAAAGCTGAAACTCCAGTTTGGCCACCTCGTGTGAACAGTTCACTCATTGGAAAAAGACTCTGATGCTGGATGAGATTGAAGGCAAGAGGAGAAGGAGAAGACAGAGGATGAGATGGTTGGATGGCATCACTGACTCCATGGACGTGAGTCTGAGTGAACAACTCTGGGAGTTGGTGATGGACAGGGAGGCCTGGCGTGCTGCGATTCATGGGATCGCAAAGAGTCGAGTGAGTGTCACACGACTGAGTGACTGAACTGAACTGATCATCTCTCTGTTTATTTGTTCCTATATAGATTTTGCTACAGTGACTGATTTCTTGTTGATTTGCTCCTGTTGGCCCAATGATTGTTATTAACAGTGTCTGAGTTTCCACCTTTCCTTCAGTGGAGGCAATCTAGTTTCCAATGAGAAACTCAATTGAAATCTGTTGACTAGGTGATAAGAAGAGAAAAAAATGACAATTAAGGACCTAGAATGACAATTAAGGACCTAGAAATTCTCATCTCAATGTTCTTCCACTGTGCTGTGCTCTGTGTTCCTCAGGCCACAGCCTACCTTATACATCAGCCCTCTCACTCCCTGTTTCGGTCATCTTCCCCAGAATATTGGCTTCCCAGGTGTTGCAGGAGACATAAGAGATGCAGATTTGATCCCTGGGTCAGGAAGATCCCCTGGAGGAGGAAATGGCAACTCACTTCAGTATTCTTGCCTAGGAAACCCCATGGACAGAGGAGCCTGGAGGGCTACAGTCCTTGGGTTCACAAAGAGTCAAACATGACTTAGTGACTGAGCACACACTCCCCAGGATGTACTAGGAAGTAGAGGTTTTATCAAATATCCCTTCTCAATTATCTCCCTGGGAGTTGTTGCCCATCCCTGCCAGTCTAGTGCTATGTACTTCCTGCTGCTCCGGAGCTGTCTGATCATTTCAACATCTGGAACTCCTGGGCAGAGCCCCCTAGAGGGGCTGTTTCTCAGTGGGTATCCATGAGGAGAGAGGGTGAGTGATGTTCCACTGGAGGAACTCCAAGGACTTCACAGTTTGACAAACAGACTCGCAGGAAGCCATGAATTCAATTCTGAGCTGATCTAGCTTTAAACATTGACACAGGAGAGGAGGTACAGCATTCATAGCTCATGCATCCCTAGTGAGAATTCATCAGACAGCCCAAGCACAGACTTCCAGTCTCAACCACTGCACGGCCATGCTTGTCTTTAAGACATGAAGCAAACTATCACAAAGAAGCTGAGATCCCCTGTCAGTCATGTGGAAACTTTGTAGGTGTGTGATTTGCTCTCAATTTTGCTTTCTTTTTGTTGTTGTTGGTTTTATGCAGCTGGATCACATTAATTATGTTATACAATAGAGAATCTCAATAACCAGGTTCTGGTTGCTCTGAGAAATATTACCCAGAACCAACTGATAACAAGGAAAAAAGGTATTTTAAGCTATGATCATTTGCCAGATTTTCTCTCTCACAACAGAGTTAGTATTCTCATAATCAAGCAGAACGCTAGTCCTTCCTCCACACTCCCTCTCACTTGCTTTCTCCCTATAAATTCTGCCTCTTCCTTTTCCATGAAAGTAAACAACATGATTAACAATGAGTCATAAAAATTTCAGTTGCCTCATATGGCTGCTTTGAAAATATAAGATTAACCCCCCTGGTACCAGTAGCTAAATTATTTCATAGTAGAGTCAGTGTTCATAAAAAGGTTGCATTTAAACAATAAATATTGTTTAAGTAAATAAAAATATTTCTTGAATTTAGTTCTTTTTAATAAAAAACATCTGGGTAGAAGATAATGTAAGATAATTTTCACCATGTAAACACAAAAAACTACCCTATTATGCCAATTTCCTGTTTTTCTATGTGTAGTTTGGCTTTATTTCAAAAAAAAAAAAAAAGAATCCTTTTATCTAGAAACTGTCATCTATTTTTACTTCATGAATAGGAATTGAATAGATTTAATTGTAAGTAGAATTTCTTGTATAATTTATTGAAAATTGCTATCTTTAGATAAGGGGAAATATCCTATTTGGTGAATGTTTTTGCAGTGATGAAGTCTCTCTTACCATGTTTTTTCCATAGAGATAAGAAAAGAATGAAAAATTGTTTAGGTCAGGGGCAGATCAAATGATAAACAGCAATTAAATTCTGTTACATAATAAACTCTAGTTTTAAGGTGTGATTAGTAGCAAATTTCTACATGTGGGCATAGGATTTAGGAATGAAGTACTAGATTAAAGCACAGTCCCTTGAAAGTGGTTAAAGACACAATAGTTATGTTTCCTCAGAAGTTCTGAGTATTCTCATTTATTTTTTGAATTAAGTTTGTTCTTTAAATCTTTTATTTGGAACACTTTTGTTTCTCCCTGGAAATCAGGGAGTTTAATGACAGGGTCATTCAAATTCAGTAGCTGAGTCAAAGAATCAAAGAAGGCTCTGATCCTGGGCTTCAGTTCTTGGCCACAAAGAATTGCAGCCTTCAGGTGAGGTAGGCTGAGAAAGCTCAATGTATGCCTTCTGCTGAGAGAATTCTTTGTGTGACAATACCATTACAAATGTAAGAATAATGGAAAAAGAAGAGAGAGGAAAAAAGACCAACATTAGGAAAACCTACTCTCTGGGCTTAGTACACACTTGAATAGGTAGTAGGTCAACTTCAGCAAAGTTCAGGCAAAGGTAGCCCATCCTTACAACCTATGTGGAAAGGACAGGGGTGGTGGAGGGAAGAATTAAAAATTCCTGTTTTAGCTCTAAGAGCCAGAATAATGACGGCTGCTTAATGAGTATTATCTCATGCTGCCAGTATCCTCAGGAAGGAGGTATTATTCAGAACTGAGGTGGAGGAAAATGCAGCCTAGGAAGTTCAACACACCCGGTGTCACAGGCA
This sequence comes from Madoqua kirkii, assembly GCA_006408675.1. Classification (NCBI taxonomy): domain Eukaryota; kingdom Metazoa; phylum Chordata; class Mammalia; order Artiodactyla; family Bovidae; genus Madoqua; species Madoqua kirkii. Next base: position 17,104 of record SJYC01073162.1, read on the forward strand.
ACAAAGTATTATTTGTAGGAATTCAACTCAGGTCTATTTCTCACTACTATTGTGTATCCAAAGTGCACTGCTGAAAGAGGCTCATCAAAAAAAAATGCATACAAGCTAAAGGAAGAGAAATCAACCTTCCCAGAATGGCCTCATGGAAGAGGCACTATTTGGGAGACATCTGGCAGAAGAGCTTAGTAGTGGTTTATCTGACATTCCTGGACCCACAGCACAGCACAGTTTCATATGTAGACCCATGAATAGAAAGGTCTGCAAGAGACAGGCTGGGAAAGGCCTTTTATTATATGTCCTTTTGTATTCATCCTGGAAAATCCTATGGACAGAGGAGCCTGGCAGACTAGAGTCCATGGAGTTGCAAAGAGGTGGACATGACTGAGCATGCACGCACACACACACACACACACACACACACACACACACTCATATTGCAGGTGTGGGGATCAGATGCTGTTCTGAAAATGTATCGAACATAGACTGGCGACTTGTTTCTTACGTGATAGTAAATGTGTTTCAATGCCATTCTCCATGTGATATGAACCATTATAAACAGGGAGATGTCCTTGGCTGCAGTAGTGACTGGGATTCTATTTAGAAGGCTATCAGTGTGTGATTGTGGTGTGAAAAAAGGTGGTGGCAATTAGGAAGGAGAGCTGATGATAATTAGGGAAAAATAGATAGAGTAGTGGATCTTCATGGATGATCTATCAAGTGGAATGTGAGGAAAAAAAAGGAGTGCTCTTGGTTACTGATGAGGACCTTTGATTATGTAGCAAAGTCACTAATCAAAAGATGAAAGAGAGAAGGGAGTTTGTAATTTCTTTTGGGTAATATCTTAATCGCTTAAAAAGGCTCTGATAATTGATGAAGAATTACCTTGTTTGTCTTGTGCTCTATAGAAAGCTTAGCTTGATATACACTTGGAAAGCATTTATGATGCTTCTTTGTATATATTATTAGGCTGAAGTTGGGAAGCATTTTAAGAGAAGTTACTGAGCTATATTTCATAAACCATCAGTTCATCTATAAGCAACTTGGGTTTGTGAAATATCATAACAACCTGAGGATAAAATAATGTATGTTGAAGAAGCCTTAACAATCACATTTCTGCCCACTCCATGTCTTTGCATATTATAATTGGTGAATAAACAGGGTCAAAATAAAATGTTGGTTTTATCACTAATAAAGGTGGAATAAAAATGCAGGAGAATATCCTAATTTTCTCCCTCCAAAACCTTTGAACCAGTAGCATCTTGATTTGCCCTTCCCCATCTGCTGAGGTCTGGGGGAAAGCAGAACATTCAGTTCAGGCAGCTGGTTGCCAGGCAACCCAGGGAGATCTGCCTGAATTATCCAGCAGCCCATCTCACCGGTCTCTCTTCAGCACAAAACATAAATTAATTTTAATATCAAGGACAACTGTACTTGCAGCCCCAAATGCCTTCTCTGTTCAATTTCTCATCACAAATTATGTCTACATTTTTCAGTATAGCTCAACAGAAGAAGCTCTAAAGTAAGCACTCACAATAGTGTGGAAAAGTGCCAAATAATATACGGCCAACAAAATTAAATTGTATATGGATACCAATTCTGAATATGAATTTTCTTATTAAAATTTCATAAAGAATTAGATATAAATATGAAATATCTTTTCGTTGTATGTTAAAGTCCAAAGAATTGCAGGTCCCAAATTCTGTCTTTCATTATTTCATACCCATCTTATTCTAAGGCTGAGGGGCTTTATTTGAGGTCATGTTTTTTCTTCCATGCCTACTGTCTGGGCTTTCTCCTGATGGAATGGGGTGAGGTTCCTTTAGTACTTCCCAATTTTAATTGCCCTAACATGAAATTTTTAAATTAATTTTGACTTTCCTTAGTGGGTATTTTTTTTTTCAGTATTCAGAAATTTACTATGGTGACTTCAGTGTCTCCAGATTTTACTTAAAGGGAGAAACCATATGCATTTTATTCACTTCCTAACTATTATATTCTTTATGACTCCATGGGCTATAGCCTGCCAGGCTCCTTTGTCCTTGTGATTTTCCAGGCAAGAATACTGGAGTGTGTTGCCATTTCTTCCTCCAGGGTATCTTCCTGACCCAGGGATTAAACCCGCATCTCCTATGTCTCTTGCATTGGTAGGAGTGTTCTTTACCACTGAGCCACCAGAGAAGCCCCAACTATTGTACAGATCTTAATTATTTACATATGATCAGTAAATATGTGTTGATTTAATAACACATACTCCAGCACACGCTTAACCTATTAAATTTTATTTCTTTTGAGGTTTTTGTTGAAGTACAGTCTTTCTACCTCACCTTACCAACAGGGTACCCACATGAATAACTGCAAGCCATGTCTCCCCTGAGAACTGTAAGCCATATCCTCCCCTCTGCACAGGTGCTGTTGCTGTTCAGGCACTAAGTCGTATCCTACTCTTTGCAACCCCAAGGACTGCAGTCCTTGGACTGCATGCCAGGCTCCTCTGTCCTTCACTATCTCTAGGAGTTTGCTCAAATTCATGTCTGTTGATTCACTGACACTGTTTAACCATCTCATCCTCTAAATTGCTCTAAATTTAATTGTACAACACACTCCTCCATGTCCACCCACTACATATCTCCCAACTCTTTAAGGGTTTACCATTTAATTGTTCCTTGCCTATTTAAGTGAGCTTAAGGCAAACTTATTTCCTATCATGTGCTCACAGGTGACAGTTCAAAGAGAATTATGAAGTTAATATTAATATGTTATTGGGCAAAGCCACCATGTTTAGATGTCTCCTGGGCCTAGGCCATTTGTTTTCAGGATCTTTGGCTAGTACAGAGTACAGGAAATCTGGTGTTGCAGAAGATGTGAAATCCCGAAACAGCCCAGGGGGTGTAGGAGTGTAGATTGAGACTAAGTGGTGAATGAGATGGAGAAAGAAAATTTTGATGTGGTCCCCTAAGAATTCTTGGAAATAGCTCCTTTCTAATTCTGCTGCATCTTGTTCAGGAATGTACTCATAGGAGACTCTGTGGACTGCAGAGTCTGAGAGCAATTGTTGAGGACTTTTCAGAGGTCTGAGTTTACTGTGTCCTCTGTCTTGTAACCATATTGTGTACTTGTGTAGTACTGAGATTGATGACATATTTCTGCCCCAGACTGAGGTTGTTGATGACACATATGTACACAGAGATGGTCTAGTCTTATGTTCTAATGCCCACCAGTCTGGGTCTCAAGGTCATCAGTAATGTTTCCACAGGTAAGCTTATCCATTCCCATAATATCATCAACGACCCTGTGTTCAATGGTGAAATTTAGGTCCAAGAACCTTGTGTGTTCTGTCTTGAAAAATGTTGCTGTTGTCTCTCTAATATGTCTATCCTAATGGCCTACTTTTCTTCTATATCCTTACAATCAATGCATCCTGTTATTTGGAGGACTGGTGTCCTTGTCTGTTGATTCATATCTAGTGTTTGCAGCTAGTTGAGATCAAGCAACTAGCTGAGCAAAAATACTTTGTATTTTTAAACTTGTTTTTAATTGAAGGATAATTGCCTTACAGTGTTGTGTTGGTTTCTGCCATACAACAAAGTGAATCAGCCATAAGTATACATATGTCCCCTCCATCTTCTACCTCCCTCCCACTCCCACTGTACCCCACCCCCTAGGTTGTCACATAGCACTGAGCTGAGCTCCCTGTGTTACACAGCAAGAAGTTATTTATTTATTTTTTTATTTGTTGGGTAATTCAGCAAGGATTTCATGGCAAGAATAAAATGCATTTTTTTGCTGTCCCATTATCATCTCCCATTTGCACTTTTTCCTCTACCCATACTCCCATCTCCCTAACCAGAAGGATTGGTCCACAGTTATGAGGCAGCTCTATAGAGACACAGAATTAGTATTTCAGAGTTGGAAGGGAACTTCGATGTGACCTAGCTTGGTTTTGCTATCCTCTGCATTTCCTCTACTAAAAACCAGTTCTCCTTCCTAATGAGATAAGGTCTTAGTATGGTTAACTCACCCCATGTGATTCCAGCTAACAGCCTTTGTCACATTCTCAACAAGACAGGACCATATATTTTATTCAGTTTGTTAGTGTGAAATTTTGATACAAATGTCATTTTGTATACATTTATATACAAATTTTATATTAAAAAGAGAAAGGAAAGCTCTCCCTTAAATAGTAGGAATGATTAAATTATAAAACATTTGGCAACTGCCATAATAATCAGTTCTTACAGGAATCATCCATGGAAGTTACAGCTATCAGTTTAAACTTTGAGGACTAACAAGATATTTACATAACCACAAAGTACCCCTCTTCCCCACAAAGATCACAATTAATTCTGAAAGTAAAATTATAACTTTATTCTTGAGTAATCTGGCAGAAGTGATTGGCATTGACTTCACTACTAAAGGGACAAATGTATAGTGAATACCTCCTGATATGATATACTAGGAAGAACAAAACATCATTTCTGAGTTTGTCCTGCCCAAAATGCATAACTTGAATCTAACAAGAAGGAAATATCAGGCAAACTCAAATTAGTGGATGTTCCACAAAATACTTAGAATAAAATCTTCAAAAACTTTACTGTCCTAGATTACAAAGCATGACTTAGAAAACATAGTAGATGAATAGAACAGAACAGAAATGACTTTATGCAAAGCATGATTCTGGACATTTTTTTTCTTGCTATTCCGCCAGGCGGAGACCCGCGTACCCAAAGATCGAGCCGAGACCACGAGTCGGATGCAATCAGCAAGAGGTTTATTGGAGGTCACAGGTACCTGGGGCGAACAAGTCCCGAGAGGCTTGCGCGCCCACCTTAGGGGGGGTAAGGGGTTTATAAAGGCTCAAGTTAGCAGAAGCGCGTGTACAGAAGCGAGAAGCATGGTTACAGGGTTTCCATTGGTTGGTTTGCATCATGCGACGGTTACTTGACGGTTGGAAGCATGGAAAGTACCTCTGGTCCCGCTTAGGGCGGAGGTGGATTTCTCAGAACTTTCCAGTCCTCATTCTGGGCTGTGTGCCCGACCACCAACGTCCTGCTTGACATTTTATCTAACCACAAGTATCCTGTTTATCACAATACACCTGTTACACCGGCTTATGCAAGGACTTTTTGCAAAATGGCTGATTATAAAATGGCGTTAGTCCTGCTAAGCTGGGGTCTTTCAGTTCCTTAAGGTTCCCTGGTGACTCAGACGGCAAAGCGTCTGCCTGCTCAATGAGGGAGATCCGGGTTCGATTCCTGGGTCAGGATGATCCTCTGGAGAAGGAAATGGCAATCCACTCCAGCACTCTTGCCTGGAAAATTCCGTGGACAGAGGAGCCTGATAGGCTACGGTCCATGGGGTTGCAAAGAGTCGGACACAACTGAGCAACTTCACTTCACTTTAAGGAGGTTCCTTATTTTCAGAAAAATGCACTCTAAGTAAGGAGTGTAAGGAAAGGGGGTATTATGTATGCATCTCCTCATGGCAACAACGTATTCTGACTTAGAAAAAAAAATGTGTGTGTTTGTGTGTATGTGTATGCGGAGAGAGAGAGAGAGGAAGAATTGTAATAAATATCATGATAACAGTTTTGGAATCTGAATAAAGGGTATACATGGATTTTTTTGTACTACTTTTGTAACTCTTTTGGAAGTTTCAAATTATCTCTAAATTTATAAAGTCTGTTTGATGAAGCTTTAGGAATGTATCAAGAGAATGTAAAAGCTAGATTTTTCATATATTTTTTCATGTTTAAAAGCTTTTATATGTTTTGTGTCAGAAGCAATAAAATTTCTGAATCAGAGGTGACCTTTTACAATAAAATACTGAATTATTTTTCTATTTAGTGTTTTTATTGCTATGATGATTTGTCTGGAAATTAATGAAAGTTCTGTAGCAAGATCATGCATAAATTCCTCAGTTGGAATTTATAAGTCTTGGAATTTATAAGTCTGTGCAACAGGAAAAAAACCAGAAGACCAGGATTCTATTTTTGGTTCTACCATTAACTAAGGAAATTTCTGTATCGAGGCTCTTAGCCTGTGAACCTGGTCCATCAATGAGGTGAAGGATTTGGAAGTAAGTAGAAGATACGAATAGTTAAAATTACATTTTAAAATACACATTAGAAGAAAACTGTTAGGATAAAATACAAAGAAATGTTCTAAACCATTGTAACTTTTCAAATGTTTATTATGTTTTAGTATCATCATGTGTTTCTTTGTAGTGACAAGTAGTAAAATCCTTAAAGCAAAACAGTGTGCATGTGTTTAAAGAACAGAAGAGTGGAGGCTGTAAAACATAAACCTATCTCAACATCTGCCCATCAAAGTGGGAGATCAGGAAAGAAATATGGGTATTTATGTTTAGGGAAATGGAAAGCAATTTGTATAAATCCCTGGAGTCTAGAGGAAGAATGAAATGAATGGGATGGGTATGATTGTAGCTGACAGCATCAAGACAAGGCTTAAAGAACAGAAGTGACTACAGTAGATGCCCGTCATCCTGGACTATATCTTCCAAGACCCCCAGTGGGTGCCTGGAACTGCAAACAGTATCAAACCTGAATCTGGTGGCCCAGAGTGTAAAGAACCTGCCTCCAATGCAGAAGACCCTGGTTTGATCCCTGGGTTGGCAAGATCCCCTGGAGAAGGAAATGACAATCCACTCCAGTGCTCTTGCCTGGGAAATCCTGTGGACAGAGGACCCTGGTGGGCTACAGTCCACAGGGTCACAAAGAGCTGGACACAGCTGAGAAACTTTATATGTTTTTTTTTCCTATACATACAAACCTATGATAAAGTTTAACTTATAAACTGGTCACAGTAAGAGGTCAACAATAACTAATAATAAAATAGAACAATAGTAACAGTGTGCTGTAATAAATGTTATATGAATGTGGTCTCCCTCTCACTCTTAAAATATTGTACTGCACAGTTTAATGACTTTTCCATCCTAATTAAACACTTATCACACACTATGGTCATAGATTTTGTAGTTTGAGGTGTGGCAACCAAACTAGTATAATTTTCTTTTTCTTTCTTCACAGTTTCTTGCGTATACGATTCATTATCGGCAACCTCAATACAGAACTGATTTTTTTCTTAAGTTGAGAACTTTATCACTTAAAGGAAGCACTTTATGGCTTCACTATGGCTTATCTGTATTGGCAACATCACTTCTCTTGAGCTTTGGGTCCTTACTGAGTAAAAGAAAGGTTTCTTGAACATAAACACTGTATTCCTGAGACAGTGATTCATGTATGTGGCTAGACAGAGCTCGAGATTTCATCACACTACTCAGAAAGGTTGGTTGTTTAAAACTTAGGAATAATCTGTTTCTGGAAGTTTTCATTTAATAGTTTCAGACCAAGGTTGGCCTATGGGTGACTGAAACCACAGGGCTGAAGCCACTGAAAATGAAGCTGCAGATAAGGGCGGAACTATTGTGGTTCTCTCTCGGTTAGGAGAACACTGGAAAAAAACAACCTTGCTATAATGGGAGATACTGAGTTTTTGATGTTTATATGAAAACAATGAGTGAAAAATCAAACCAAAATTTACATTTCATCCTTTAACACTTGATATGTTTAATATTTCAATTCAATCATTGCTAACCTGGAAACAACTTCTGTGTAATTAAGGTTACTTGGTTAATGTCTTCTGGATTTCTAGCCAGAAATGTCTAGTGACTCTGGAATTGCTTGTCAGGTGCAATTACAGTATGTCACATTAGAGATTCTTTTACAAGTTCAGAGCACAGGTGACTGGCATCTCCTGCCATGGGAGCCCATTTAATACTTTCTAACAGCTCATTCCACATTCATTGTGATGCTTACAGTTTCTACTTGGAGAACTTATTTTCAATCATTTGTATTGATAGGCAGGAATTGAAGGCCAGAGAAGGAAGAAAATAATAAATCCATTATGAAAAATACTACTTAATCTGAAATACAGCTTTATTAATATCATTATTATTATTTGTTTTAGTGCATTATTTATTCTCTGGTTCTTACCAAAAGGACTTAAGGTGGCTTACAAGAAAAATCATAAACATCTGGTAGATAAAACATACAAGTAAACAAAATAAAAGCAAAAGAAGAATCAGACTATGTTGTAAAATTTAACACAGTTTCTATAATAAATTTACCTATTTTTCCCCTTGTCATTAGGGAATCTAGAGATTAGCAGAATCAAAATAAATTATATATATCTTATTATTTCCAATGGAAAGGCAAGTTTATTGCTACCTGAATTTAAATGAAAATTCTAACCAGCTTGCTTTTTAATAACAGACAAATCAATCGATGTTGTTGTTTTAGAAAAACATGTAGTACTACATTTAAACTTGACTGTTTTTGTTTGTCTTACTGTCCTTTTGTTTCCTTTTCTCTTTACAAAATGAAAGTTGATTTTTGTAGGGGCTAATGAGACATGATTCAAGTTCATAGCCTTCCAGTCATCTAATAATACAAGAATATCTGGATTCCAAAGGAGTGTGTACACAAGGAAAATATTAAAATCAAACCAGACTACACATGAGATAGATCTTACCTTAAATATTACTCAAGTTAGAGTTTTGGTGTTGAGTGAAAGTAAATTGGAGGTTATACTCTACAGAAAGGATATTGAGTTCTGATCCTCTGTATTAAGCTGGGCCTGCTTAATTTTTTTTTCCATTCTCCCTTCCCTTTAGATATATACGAAAATACTTTAACTGAGATTACGAGAAAGAAAATATGTTCTCTGAACTCTTTTAAAGATTTAACGAGGGAGGAAATGTTTGGGGCAGAATGGCGGTTCTGGTGGGGAATCCAGGCAGCCCAAGAATAAGATTGACGTCAGTAGTTATCTTCGTAATTATAAACACAGGAAAATATGAAAGCAGACATGGCTTTAAAACTTGGTGGGGTTAAGTGGTAGATGCATTCAGAGTACATTTGCTTTCAACATGCTTTGGAAGCTGCAGAAAAGAATTAGTCCTGAGAAACGGAGACTCCAACTTTGTCCAGCAAAGCTTGAGCTTTTCTCAGTTTTTCTTCAGAGTGAAGCCTCTCTTGGGAAATGCATTCCTCAGAGCTGATTTAACATCCTGATTTCTCAGGCTGTAGATCAATGGGTTCAGCATGGGGGTTACATGGTTATTCAATATCTGGATTATAGCACCAAGCAAGGCACTGGGATTGGGCTGTAGATAGATGATGATGACTGGCCCATAAGCACAGAGAATTGCAGTCACGTGTGCACTGCAGGTGGAGAATGCTCGCTGCCTGCCCTCTGCTGAGTGAATTTTTGATATGGCAATCCCAATGCGGATGTAGGAAACAAGAATGAGAAAAAAGCAAATGAGAGACAAAAGGCCAACATTTGTAAAACCTACTCTCTGGGCTAGAGATGTATCCCCGCAGGCTAGAGGTAAGATGGCAGGTATGTCACAGAAGTAATAGCTCACCTTGTTAGAGCCACAGTAGGACAGCTGGAAGGTGAGGGATGTTAGGATAATGGCATGGATACAGCCGCCCATCCAGGTCCCTGTGGCCAAGATGGTGCAGACTCTGTGACTCATTACGACCATGTATCTCAGAGGAAAGCATATGGCAACAAAGCGGTCATAGGCCATCACTGTGTATAGGAAACACTCAGTACATCCCAGGAAGTGGTAGAAGAAGAGCTGGGTAGCACAACCCTGAAAAGAGATACCTTGACTCAGCCCTGAAAGGTATGACAGCATCTTGGGGCGGTTGTTGATGAGAAACCCAGGTCAAACACGGAGAGGTTCGCCAAGAAAAAGTACATGGGTGTATGAAGCCGAGAGGAAGAGATGATAGCCAAAAGGATGAGCACGTTTCCCAAGACAGTGCACAAATATAATGATGAGAACAGGGAAAAAAACACAGTCTCTAGGCCCTCTGTCTCAGGGATTCCCAGCAGGATGTATTCAGTCACCACTGTGTGATTTCTCATGTTTATGGATGGATCAGCTCTTGGGTGTCTGTGAAAAAAAGTCTGTGGTTAAAGCGAATATGTATGTGAATTGGCTGTGTTTAAGACAATGAAATGGAAATGGAGCAAATATTCTCAATGTAAACAGACTAGTGCTTCCCTTTAGAATTGCCTTGATTGGCCCACTTCTCTCCACGCTGGATCTCTCTTTGCAGTGCAGTTTCTACTTGCAGTCTCACCAAGAAATCCTTACATGACAGCTCTCCTATCTTCCATGCTTCATATACACTGTTAAATTGTATTAATTTTGAATGCTGTTTTGTGATTCTAAAAGGACTTATTTAAAGATGCAAGAAGGTCCTATCCAAGTTTCCTATATTCATCTGAGACAACTAGGTAACTTTAAATGTCCAAAATCATTTATGATCATATAAGTCACATGTGGGCTTCCCTGGAGGCTCAGATGGTAAAGAATCTGCCTGTAATGTAGGTTTGATCCCTGGGTCAAGAAGATCCTCTGGAGAAGGGAATGGCCACTCATTCCTGTATTCCTGCCTGGAGAATTTCATGGATAGAGGAGCCTGGTGGTCTACAGTCCATGGGATCACAAAGAGTCAAACAGGACTGAACAACTAACACTTTCACTTTTAGGGGCTTCCCAGGTGACATGAGTAAAGAACCCACCTGCCAGTGCAGGAGACAGAAGAGACCTGGATTTGATTCCTGGGTTGGGAAGATCCCCTGGAGGAGGATACATGAACCCACTCCAGTATTCTTGCCTGGAGAATCCTATGGACAGAGGAGCCTGGTGGGCTACAGTCCAGAGGGTCTGAAGAGTTGGACAACCGAGGTGATTAGCAGGCATGCATGCAAGCCACACATACAAAAGACAGACGCTTTCCCACATTATCTCCCTGGGTATGAGGGTCAACAATGAGAAGCCAGCCAAAAGAGGGGTCTTTAACAGCCCTTAAAGAACAGAAGATTACATTAACAGGACTCATATACTCTGGATTTTAGCACACATCAGTAACCAATAGCCTCCATTTCAGTCTCCAAAACCTGTAATAGTCCAACCAGATCCGGGCTAAAAAGCATTCTACTTTTATGGCAGTAGAAGACGCAGGGGTAGGTATAGCAGAGACTCCTTTCCAATTTCCATCTTTTGAACATTTCTCATATTTTTTTCAACTTGTTTTAGCTTTTTCAGCACAGTAAGCTCTTTAAATCATACATTAACCCATGGATTCTACTGCCTAAGACCCCATCTAGCTCTAGCTCTATCTTTATTGTTTTATTTTGATGGTCATGACAGGAAGGAGAGGGTGAGAGCCAAAATTTTTTTAAATGAAGGGTAAATCTGGGCACTTACAAGGCAAATAGAACATAACTGACTGGTGGTATTGAATTGAATGTTACTTTGCTTTCCTTCTCTGGAAGAAGGAAGTAACCCTGTCCTGCGAAATTCCCATCAACTTGCAGTCTGTTGATAGATCTTCAGAATTCTCTTTTTCAATCACTTTCAAATCGAATGTCAAAATCCGAGTGTGCTTTTCACTTTTATAGTAATTTCTCTCTGATCTAGGAACTGCAATAAATACCAAACACGGCAGATAGTAAGTAGCCTTGGTCTTCCTTTGGGTATTAATCCCCCAAGTCAGGGTTCTTATTAAGCAAGGGAGAAATTAACTGCTTGATATAATTAGACCTTACCAATGAAGCCTAGAGAGAAAGAGAGAAGAGGAAACTGATTAAAGAGGGAATCTTTTACGGTTTCCTTATAAAATATGCTTCAGTGAATAATCATTTAAAACTTCATTTGGCACATCTATCACATTTATAGATATATTTACTGCTTTTTCATGTGTATGTGTTGTTTTAATCAATACATTATTTTACTATTTGTGATAATAGGATTGATTTATTGCAAGCAACAGTAACTTGGTTAGCTCAGAAAATTAAAGAAATTGTTGAAAAACTAGGCTCATGGAAGGCTAGGAATTAGGGCAGCTCCTCAGCATTAAGAACTTGTGGTGCATCCTCTGGGCCCTGCCAGCAGGTGATTTAGCCTCAGCTGCCCATTACTTCTGGGAGCTTCAGATTCAAATCTGATTTTCTTGGCTGAATCTCATGCCCACCTCTGGAGCTGGGGTACAGGGTACAGTGGAACTAAATGGGCAGTCCTCCAAAGAGCAGGGAAAATAAAGGCCTAAGCTAGGAGAAAAGGGAGGAAAAAACATGTTAAGAAGTGGAAAAGAATTTTAAGCTATAATTTGAAGTATGTGTTTTATTGTACTTGGCACTTAGGTAGTTATGTTATTCTAAGTACGTCTGGAATGTCTACTTAAAAAGTAAACAATATTTTTATTGCACATCTAACTGATGCTAAAAGGATGTCAAAGTTAATGATTCTACCATCCTATTTATCTCCGATTATCTTTACTACTTTGAAGCATGGTGATCGACTTGAAAACTGTACAGGCTGTCCAAATAAAAAAGATGGTAACAATGCCTTTGACTAGGAAGTAAACACCATTAAACTGACCTTGATGTGTAACAATGTATTCAGGGTTAGGTTAGGATTAGAGTCAGGAGAGGGCTTCCCTAGTGGCTTGGATGGTAAAGAAATTGCCTACAATGCAGGAGACCTGGATTCAATCCCTGGGTTGGGAAGATCTGGAAAAGGGCATGGCTACCCACTCCAGTATTCTTGCCTGGAGAATTCAATGGACAGAGGAGCATCATGCAGACTTGAGTCAGGGGGTCGCAAAGAGCCGGACCTGACTGAGTGACTTTCACTTTCACTAGAGTGAGGAAGGCTAAGAAGGAAAAATAAGTAGAAAATGGAAGAGGCATTGAATAACTGGAGGGAAAGAAAGGAAGTATAAAAAGGAGGGGTGCTTGGAGGGTTTAAAGCAGGAATAAGAGATAATATGGGAACATTCTCATATATCAGAGATGATGAAAGGAAAAAAAAACTGAGGTAAGATGTTTTGGTGTGTTTATGTAAGAGGTCAAATACATATTTTAAGAATTTCAGCAAAATTGCTATATTGAGTATAGCTGCATGATGATTTGAGATGGAATCCTTATCCTATCCACAAAAAACCTATAATTTACAGAAATTTACACAACATCCCTAAGACTTGTTTTACCTCTGTAATATGATCTAGCACTTTTTGTAGATAGACTAGATAATACTTGTGAAGAAAGTGCGTTACACAGTGTCTGGTAATGAGTTAGGACACAAATGATAACTCCAGGAAGACTCCCTGAAGAGTACCTTATGTTGGATTTCTGACTCTTCTCTGCCTATACCAGACTGAGGTATTCAACAGTTTAACAGTGATTCGAGTGGGTTCAAGAGTAGATAAAGTTATAAGAAAAAGGAGTGAACTAGAAAATTCAAAAATTCCAGGATATGTGAGAATCAGATAAGGAGGCTTCTTTGTACTTATTTTTGAAAAAGTTTTTACTTTATATTGGAGTACAGTTGATTAAAAGTGTTGGGATAGTTCCAGGTGACCAGCAAAGGGACTCAGCCATACATATACATGTTTTCATTCTCCCCCAAACTTTTGTCCCATTGAGGCTCCCACGTATCACTGAGCAGAATTCCCTGTGCTATACAGTAGATTATCCATTTAAAATATAACAATGTGTACATGTCCTTCCCAAAGGAGCTTCATTTTTAAATGGTGGAAAAGCAATATAAAGCATAACATTTACCATCTTAACCATTTTAAGTATAAAGTTCAGTAGTATTATATATATTCATTCTACAGTGCAACCAAACGTCAGAACTTTTTCATCCTGCAAAAGGAAACTATATATATTAAACAATCTATCTCCCTCTTCCCCAGCCCCTGGGAATCACCTTCCTACCTTCTTATCTGTCATCTAACCACTCTAAACACTCAGTATAGCTGGAATCCTACAGTATCTGTCTTTTTGTAGCTGCTTATTTCACTTAACACAATCTCCTCAAGGTTCATCCATCTAGTAGCATCCAATTGTGTCATTTCCTTCCTTTTTAAAGTGGGAATAAAACTTCATGTATGTATATACCACATTTTGACTGTTCATTTATTGTTAATGAACATGAATAGCTTTCAACTCCTATTGTGAATAATGCTGCTTTGAACATGCCATAAATACGAATATTCAGGACTCTTTTGGATCTTACTCAAAAGTATAATTTGTGAATCATAGGGTAATGTTATTTTTATTTTATTTTTTATTTTTTGAGGAACCTCCACACTGTTTTCCATAGTGGCTGTACCATTTTATAGTTTCTACCAACAGGGCACAATGGTTCCAATTTCTCCACATTTCCACCTTCCCCCTTTTTTTCAATAAAAGCCATATTAATGGGTGTGAGTGACATCTTGTGAATTTGATTTGCGTTTACCTAGTGGTAGTGATATTAAACATCTTTTTATATGATTGCTGTCTTCTTTGCAGAATGTCTTTTAAGTCCTTTACACCATTTTAAATCAAGTTACTTGGTTTTTTAAAATTTATTTTTAATTGAAGGATAATTGCTTTGCAATATTGTGTTGGTTTCTGCCATACATCAACATGAATCAGCCATAGATATACATATGTTCTCTTCCTCTTGAGCCTCCTTCCTCTCTCCCTCTCCATTCTGTCCCTCTAGGTTGTCACAGAGCACCTTTCTGAGCTCCCTGAATCATACAGCAAATTGTCACTGTCTATATATTCACACATGATAATGTATATGTTTCCATGCTATTCCCTCCATTCAGCCCACCACTCATTCCCCGCCTCTGTGTCAACGAGTCTGTTCTCTATGTCTGCATCTCCATTGCAGCCCTGCAAAGAGGTTCGTCAGTACCAGCTTTCTAGATTCTATATATATGCATGAATATATGAGAAGCATTTTTCTCTGAGTTACTTCATTCTGTAGAATAGCCTCTAGGTTCATCCACCTCATTAGAACTGTCTCAAATTCATTCTTTTTATGGTTGAGCAATATTCTGTTGTATATATGTAACACAGCTTCTTTATCCATTCATCTGTTGATGGACATAAAGACTGCTTCCATGTGTTATTGTAAATTGTGCTGCAATGAATATTTCAGAACTTGTGTTTCTTTTTCAATTATAGTTTTCACAGGGAATATGTCCAGTAGTGGAACTGTTGGATCATATGGTAATTTTATTCATAATTTTAAAGGAATCTCCATACCGCCCTATAGAGTATCTGTATCAGTTTACATTCCCACCAACAGTACAAGAGGGTTCCCTTTACTCCACACTCTGTCAAGCCTTCACTATTGTAGATCTTTTGATGATGGCCATTCTGACTGGTGTATGATATCTCATTGTAGTTTTGATTTGCATTTCTCTAATAATGAGTGATGTTGAGCATCTTTTCATGTGTTTATTATCCACCTGTACATCTTTGGAAAAATGTCTGTTGAGGTCTTCTGCCCACTTTTTGGAATCAAGTTCTTTGTTTTTGTTGTTGTGTTGTTGATGAAGTGAGATTTTAAGAACTGGCGTTTGCTTGTGTGTGTGAGCATGTATGTTTTATATTTTTGTTGTGTGCTATACTAAAGTATTAGATACAGGAAAGATTTAAACTGATTTAACTGTTTTGCAATGCCAGTCATCACAACACTGATTTGAAAATTGAGAAAAGTGGTTAGAGTTCATTCAGATTTGTTTTCCAAATTTCCTCAACTTTAAGAGGATATGTATTTATTTCAGTGTATGTAGTTCTGTTTCCAAGGTGATGATATTATGTTTCTGTTTATCATAAATAAATACGCAATTGCATCAAATTTAAAAGGTTAAGTGGTACCCATTCATTCACTTAGTAAACTCATGTATAGCAGTTACTAGATCACTGAGCCATGTCCTGTGGATACAACAGTGAATAAGACAAATGTGAGGAAGCATTTTCTATGATCTGATTATTCATTTAAAAGGGAGTGGAGTTTGGAGGAGAATGATACATATATATGAATGGCTGAGTCCCTTTGCTGTTCACCTGAAATTATCACAACATAGTTGACTGGCTATACTCCAGTAAAAAATGAAAAAAAAAAAGCAAGCCAAAAAGAAGAAATAGATTATCTTATATGCAGAGAAGAAATAGAGACACAGGTATAGAATAGATATATGGATACCAAGTCAAAAATGAGGAGTGGTGGTGGGATGAACTGGGAGATTGGGACTGACATATAAATACTATTGATAGTATGTATAAGATAGATAGCTGATAGGAACCTACACTGTAGCACAGGGAACTCTACTTAGTGCCCTGTGGTGACCTAAATGGGAAGGAAATCCAAAAAAGAAAGGATATATGAGTGGATATAAAGAACCCACCTGCCAATGGAGGAGATACAGGAGACATGGGTTTGATCCCTGGGTTAGGAAGATCCCCTGGAGTAGGAAATGGCAATCCACTCCAGTATTCTTGCCTGGAGAATCCCATGGGCAGAGGAGCCTTGTAGGTTATAGTCCATGGGGTTGCAAAGAGTCGGACATGACTGATGCAACTTAGCACATGGGTGGGTATGGCTGATTAATTTTAAAGTACAGAAGAAATGAACACAACGTTGTAAAAAAGCTATACTATGATAATTTTTTTCTTAAAAAAAAAGAAGAAATAGGAGAATGGTGTTACAAGACAATAAATCTAAAATCCTTCACAAAACTCATAATTTAGTCCAGAGCAGTAAATATTACATTATAGAATAACCTTTTTAGTGAGCTTTTCACCTCCTTGTTCCTTAAAGAATAGATTAATGAGTTCAGCATGGGTGAGACAATATTATTTAATATTTGTACCGTGGCACTGAGAAAAGGGTTGGGTGTGGGCTGCAGATAGATGATGATTACAGGTCCATAGGCACAGAGAATGGCAGTGAGGTGGGCACTGCAGGTAGAGAAAGCTTTCTGCCTGCCCTCTACAGAACGGATCCTCAAAATGGCAACCCCAATGCGTGTGTAGGAGACACAAATACTAAACCAAAGTGTTAAAGCCAAAAAGCCAACATTAGTGGAACCCACTCTCTGGGCCAGGGAGCTGTCAGCACAAGCTAGGGGTAAGATAGCAGGAATGTCACAGAAGAAGTGGTCCACCTGATTAGGGCCACAGTAGGGTAGCTGAAAGGTAAAGGATGTCAGGATAGTGGCCTGAAGACAACCCACCAACCAGGCTGACCAAACCAACACAGACTCCAGGTCTCATGATGAGCATATACCTCAGTGGGTGACAGATGGCAACAAAGCGATCGTAAGCCATCACAGAATAGAGGCAGCCTTCCGTAGAACCTAGGAAATGATAGAAGAAGAGCTGAACAGCACATCCCTTATAAGAAATGGCTCGGCTCTGGCCAGAGAGATAGAATAGCATCTTGGGACAGGTGACAGAAGGGAACAGCATGTCCAAAATTGATAGAAGTCCCAAGAAGAAGTACATGGGAGTGTGAAGGGTTGAGGAAGAGACAATTGCTAGAAGGATGAGCAAATTCCCCAGCAGAGTGAAGAGGTAAATAAATGTGAAGATGACAAGGAACACAGTCTCCAGTCCCTCTGTCTGAGGTATTCCAAGTAGGATGAACTCATTCAGCTCTGTGTGGTTCCTCATGTTGTTGGGAGGAAGGCCTAGGGGAGCCAAAAGACAGGAAAGCATGAATGTGGAGGCTGTGACAGACACAATACTGATACATTCATTATCACTCTGAATCCCAAAAGAAATCAATCCTCAATATTCACTGGAAGGACTGTTCCTGAAGCTGAAAACTTTTGGCCATCTGATCTGAAGAACCAACTCATTGGAAAAGACCCTGATGCTGGGAAAGATTGAAAGAAAAAGAAGAGGGTGGCAGAGAGTGAGATGGTTAGATAGCATCAATAACTCAATGGACTTCAACAAATTTTGGAAGATAGTGGAGGGTAGAGGAGACAGGCATGCTATAGTCTATGGGATGGCATAAGAGTCAGACATGACTTAGTGACACTAACAACTACAACCCTTGTTTAAACATCAAGATAATGTTGAGATTAATCAGAAATTCTACCAAGGACACTGAGGGGTTTGGAAATACTTTCCTGATGGCTCAGTGGTATTGAATTCACCTGCAGTGCAGGAGAAGTGGGAGACTTGAGTTCAATCCCTGGGTCTGGAAGATCCCCTGGAGAAGGAAATGGCAACCCATTCCAGTATTCCTACTGGGAAAATCCCCCACACACTGAAGCCTAGCAGGCTATAGTCTATGGGGTAACAAAAGTGTCAGATAGGACTTAGCGACTAAACTACAACAACCTTATGGCAGTAGACAGCCCAAGAGTATGCATATTAGAGACTCCTTCTGAATTTTCATTTTTTGAACATATCTCATATCTTTTCCAAATTGCCTTAACTTTTCCAACACAGTGAAGTCATTGAATCATAGATTTATCCATGAATTCCACTGCCTAAAACCCTATTTAGCTCTAGTGTTGTTCTTACTTTATTTTGTTTTGGTGGTTATGATGGGTGGGAGAGGGTGAGAGTCAATATTTTTAATGAAATATAGCACAGAATTTGGGAACTAACAAGGCAAAGAGGGAATATAACTGGCTGGTGCTATTTGAGTTGACTGTCACTTTTCTCTTCTACTGCAGGAAAAGGAAGCAGTCTTGTCCTGCTGAATTTCCATCCGCTTGCAGTCTGCTGGTAGACCTCCAGAATTCTCTTTCCCATCATTTTCAAACAGAATGTTAAAAATCTCAGTGCGCTTTTCTTTCTTGCAATATAATTTCCTTTTTGACTCTAAGAACTGCAATAATTTCCAAACAAGCTTTAAGTAACCTTGGTCTTCCTTGGGGTGTTAATTCCCCAAGTCAGAGAGCCTATTAAGCAAGGAAGCAATTAACTGCTTGGTATAATTGCACCTTAGCAACAAGACAGAAAGAGAAGGAAACTGATTAAAGATGAAATCTTTTATGATTATCTTTGTAAAATACACTTCAATGGAATAATAATATAATTTAAAATTTCATTTGTTACATATATCACATATTTATAGGTACATTTATGTATTTACTGCTTTTTCATGTGTATATGTTGTTTTAATTAATGAATTATGTTATTTTGGGGCTTCCCTGGTAGGTCAGATGGTAAAGAATCCACCTTCAGTGCAGGAGACCCAAGTTTGATTCCTGGGTTGGGATTTCCTCTGGAGAATGGAATGGCAACACACTCCATTATCCTTGCCTGGAAAATCCAATGGACAGAGTATCCTGGTGCCTATAGTGCATGGAGTTGCAAAGAGTCAGATACTACTGAGCAACTAACACATACGTATATACATACATATTATTTTTGTACTTGTGTCAATAGGATTGATTTATTGCAAGAAATAATAACTGTGGTAGCTTAGGAAACTAAACAAACTGATGAAAAACTGGGCTCATGGAAGACTAGGAACTAGGGTAGCTCCTCAGCAGTAAGAACTTGTGGTGCATCCTTAGGGCCCTGCCATCAGCTGATTCAGACTCAACCACCCATTGCTTCTGGGAATCTCAGATTCAAATCTGATTTTTTTGGCTGAATCTCATGCCCACCTCTGTGGCCAGGTTATGGGTACAATGAAATAGATTTGGGCAGTCCTCCAAAGGGTAGAAGAAATAAAGGCCAGGAGAAAATGGGGAAGAAAGATTCTAAGAGGTCATATAGAATTTTAAGCTATAATTTGAAATTTGTTTTTTATAGTGTGTGGCATCTTAGTTCGTGTTTAGGTAGCTACATTATTCCAGATATATCTGGAATTTCAATTTGAAAAGTAAACAATAGTTTTGTTGCACATCTAACTAATGATAAAAGGTTATTAAAGTGAGTCATCTTACCATCCTATATATCCTTGATTATTTTTAATACTTTGAAGCATGGAGACTGACTTGAAAAAAAACTGTACAGTCTGTACAAATAAAGATGATAACCATGCCTTTAACTATGAAGCTGTTGCTGTTGTTCAGTCACTCAGTTGTGTCCAACTCTTTGTGACCCCATGGACTGCAGCACGCCAGACCTCCCTGTTCCTCACGATCTCCCAAGGTGTGCCAAATTTCATGTCCATTGCATTCATGTTGCCATCCAGCCATCTCACCCTTTGTTGACACCTTCTCCTATTGCCCTCAATATTTTCCAGCATCAGGAACTTTTCTAAAAATTGACAGTTCACATCAGGTGACCAAAATACTGGAGCTTCAGCTTCACCATCAGTCCTTCCAATGTGTATTCAGGGTTGATTTCCTTTAAGACTGATTGGTTTGATCTTCTTGCTGTCCAAGGGACTCTCATGAGTCTTCTCTAGCACCAGAGTTTGAAGGCATCATTTCTTTGGCACTCTGGCTTCTTTCTGGCCCGGCTCTCAAACTGTATGTGACCACTGGGAAGACCATAGCCTTGACTATACGGGTCTTAGTCAGTAGAATCAAGCTTAGGATGTAAACACCATTAAATTGACCTTGGTCTGTAAAGGTATATTCAGGGTTAAGGTTAAAATTAGGGTTAGGAAGGCTTGGAAGGAAAATTAAATAAAGACAAGACATTGAGTAATGTGGGAAAAAGAGAAGGTATAAAAAGGAGATTGCTTGCATGGTTCAAAGACAGGAACAAGAGATAATATGAGGTGTTGAAAGGAAAAACAAAGTGAGGTAAGATGTTTTGGGGTGTGTGTGTGTGTGTTTGTGTGTATGTGTATGTGCTGTGTGTATGTGTACTCAGTCAGTACTATCTGACTCTTTGACCCCATGGACTGTAGCCCACCAGACTCCTCTGTCCATGGAATTTCCAAGGCAAGAATACTGGAGTGAGTTGCAGTTTCCTCCTCCAGTAGGTCTTCCTGACCCAGAGACAAAACCTGCATCTCCTGCACTACAGGTGGAATCTTTATCACTGAGCTGTAGGGAAGCCTTGGTGTATGTATGTAAATGGTCAAATACTTTTAAAATTTTTGCCAAATTGCTATGTTGAGGATAGCTGCAAGCGGATCTGAGATGGAATTCTATTTACAAAAACCTGTGAAATTCACAGAAATTTATCCAGCATCCCTAAGCCCTGTTTCAGCTGAAGTAAAGTGATCTCAGCAGTTTTTTAGGTAAACTAGATAATACTTGTAATCGCATTTCACTCTGTCTGGTAAGGAGTAAGGGCACTAAAGATAACTCCAGGCATACCTCAGTGGAGCCTACCTAAGACTAGATTTTTCTCTGCCCACACCAAACACCAGACTGAGGTATTCAACAATTTAACAGTGATTTGAGTGGATTCAAGAGTAGATGAACATATAAGAAAAAAGAGAAGTGAAGTGGCTCAGTCTTGTCCGACTCTTTGCAACTCCATGGACTGTAGCCTACTGGGCTCCTCTCTCCATGGAATTTTCCAGGCAATAATACTGGAGTGGGTAGCCATTTCCTTCTCCAGGGGAACTTCTAGCAAACTCAAAACTCATAGGATATGTGAGAACCAGATAAGGAGGCTTCTTTTTATTTATTTTTTAATGTTTTTAACTTTTTATTTTATATTGGAGTATAGCTGATTAACAATGCTGTGATAGTTTCAGGTGAATAGCAAAAGGACTCAGCCATACCTATACGTGTATCCATTCTCCACCAAATTCCCCTCCTGTCCAGGCTGCCACATAACACTGAGGAGACTTCCCTGTGCTATGCAATAGATTATCCATTTTAAATACAGCAATGTGTACATACCTATTCCAAAGGAGCCTCATTTTTAAATAGTGGAAAAGCAGTACAAAGCATTAAATTTATAATCAACCATTTAGAGTATACAGTTCAGTAGTGCTATGTATATTCATGCATAGCAAACTTCAGGACTTTTTCACCTTGCAGAAGGAAACTGTATACGTTAAACAACAACCTCCCTTTCCCTGGGTCTTCCCTCATGGTTCAGACAGCAAAGAAGTCTCTGGCTGTAATGTGGGAGACCCAGGTTCAATCCCTGCCTTGGGAAGATCCTCTGGAGAAGGGAATGGCAACCCATTCTAGTATGCTTGCCTGGAGAATTCCACGGAAAGAGGAGTCTGGTGGGCTACAGTCCCTGGTGTCACAAAGAGTTGGACACCAGGAGTGAGTAACAAACATATCTTCTTCTCTCCAGCCCCTAGCAAACAACTTTCTAACTTCTTATCTGTCTTTTTATGGCTGCTTATTTCACTTAACATAATCTCCTCAAGCTTCATCCAACCAGTCAATTTCTTTCCTTTATTTTTTAAAATTAATTTATTTTTTATCGAAGGATAATTGCTTTACAGAATTTTGCTGTTTCCTGTCAAACCCTCAGCATGAGTCAGCCATAGGTATACATATATCCCCTCCCTTTTGAAGGTCCCTCCCATCTCCCTCGCCATCCTAGCCTTCTAGGTTGATACAGAGCCCGTTTGAGTTTCCTAAGCCATACACCAAATTCCAGTTGGCTATCTATTTTGCAAACAGTAATGTAATTTTCCATTTTACTCTTTCCATACATCTAACCCTCTCCTCCCCTCTCCCCATATCCATAAGTCCGTTCTCTATCTCTGTTTCTCCATTGTTGCCCTGTAAGTAAATTATTCAGTACCATTTTTTTTCTAGATTCTGAATATATGTGTTAAAATATTTATCTTTCTTTTTCTGACTCACTTCACTCTGTATAATAGGTTCTAAGTTCACCCACCTCATTAGAACTGATTCAAGTGTGTTTCTTTTTATGACTGAGTAACATTCCATTGTGTATATATACCACAGCTTCTTTATCCAATGGACATCTAGGTTGCTTCCATGTTCTAGCTATTGTAAATAGTGTTGCAGTGAACAATGGGATACATGTGTCTCTTTCAATTTTGGTTTCCTCAGGGTATATGCCTAGCAGTGGGATTGCTGGGTCATATGGTGGTTTTATTCCTAGTTTTTAAAGGAATCTCCATACTGACTTCCATAGTGGCCATATCAGTTTACATTCCTACCAACAGTGCAAGAGTGTTCCCTTTTCTCCACACTCTTTCCAGCATTTATTTTTTGTAGACTTTTTCATGACGGCCATTCTGACTAGTGTTAGGTAATATCTAACTGTAGTTTTGACTTGCATTTCTCTAATAATGAGTGATGTTGAGCACCTTTCCATGTGTTTGTTAGTCATCTGTATGTGTTCTTTGGAGAAATATCTGTTTAGTTCTTTACCCACTTTTTGATTGGGTTGCTTGTTTTTCTGGTATTGAGTTGTATGAGCTGCTTGTATATTTTGGAAATTAATCCTTTGTCAGTTGTTTCATTTGCTATTATTTTCTCCCATTCTGATGGTTTTCTTTTCACCTTGCTTATAGTTTCCTTTTCTGTGCAAATGCTTTTAAGTTTAATCAGGTCCCACATGTTTATTTTTGTTTTTATTTCTGGTGCTCTAGGAGGTGTCATAGAGCATCCTACTTTGATTTATATCATTGAGTGTACTGCCTTTGTTTTCCTCTAAGAGTTTTATAGTTTCTGGTCTTACATTTAGGTCTTTAATCCATTTTGAGTTTATCTTTATGTATCGTGTTAGGAAGTGTTCTAATTTCATTCTTTTCATGTAGCTGTCCAGTTTTCCCAGCATCGTTTACTGAAGAGGCTGTCTTTGCCACTTCATATATTCTTGTCCCATTTGTCAAAAATAAGGTACCCATTGGTGCATTGGTTTATTTCTTGGCCTTCTATCTTGTTCCATTGATCTATATTTCTGTTTTTGTGTCAGTACCATCCTGTCTTGATGACTGTAGCTTTATAGTATAATCTGAAATCCTGAAGGTTGATTCCTCCAGCTTCATTCTTTCTCAAGACTGTTTTGGCTATTCAGGGTCTTTTGTGTTTCCATATGACCTGTGAAATTTTTTGTTCTAGTTCTGTGAAAAATGCCATTGGTAATTAGATAGGGATTGCATTGAATCTGTAGTTTGCATTTGGTAGTATAGTCATTTTCCCAATATTTATTCTTCCTACCGAGGAACATGGACTATCGTCCATCTGTTTATGTCATCTTTGATTTCTTTCATTAGTGTCTTATAATTTTCTGTGTACAGTTCTCTCATCTCCTTAGGTGAGTTTATTCCTATATATTTAATTCTTTTTGTTTCAGTGGTGAGTGGGATTGATTTCTTAATTGCTCTGATTTTTCATTGTTAGTATATAGAAATGCAAGTATTTCTGTGCATTGGTTTTGTATCCTGCAACTTTGCTAAATTCACTGATTAGCTCTAGTAATCTTCTTATACTATCTTTAATGTTTTCTATGTGCAGTATCATGTCAGCTGCAAACAGTGAAAGGTTAACTACTTTTCTGATCTGGATTCCTTTTATTTCTTTTTCTGATTGCTGTAGCTAGGACTTCCAGAACTATGTTGAATAATAGCGGTGAAGGTGGACACCTTTGTCCTGTTCCTGATCTTAGGGGAAATGCTGTCAGTTTTTCACCACTGAGAACAAAGCTTGCTGTAGGTTTATCATATATGGCCTTTATTATGTTGAGATAGGTTCCTTCTATGCCCATTTTTTGAAGAGTTTTAATCATAAATATGTGCCGAATTTTATCAAAGGCTTTTTCTGCATCTACTGAGATGATCATATGGTTTTTATCTTTCAATTTATTAATATGGGTATCACATGGATTGATTTACATATATTGAGGAGTCCTTGCATCTCTAGAATAAATCCAACTTGATCATGGTGTATGAGCTTTTTGATGCATTGCTGAATTCTGTTTGCTAAAATTTTGTTGAGGATTTTTGAATCTATGTTCATCAGTGATATTGTCCTGTAGTTTTCTTTTTCTGTGTTGTCTTTGTCTGGTTTTTGCATCAGGGTGATGGTGGCCTTGTAGAATGAAATTGGAAGTGGCCCTTTCTCTGCAATTTTTGGAAAGAGTTTTAGAAGGGTGGGCATTCGCTGTTCTCTAAATGTTTGATAGAATTCTTCTGTGAAGCCATATGGTCCTGGGTTTTTTGTTTTGGGGGGAGAGTTTTGATCACAGCTTCAATTTCAGTGCTTGTAATTGGGTAGTTCATAATTTCTACTTCTCCCTGGTTCAGTCTTGGGAGATTGAACTTTACTAAGAATCTGTCCATTTCTTTCAGGTTATCTATTTTATTGCCATGTAGTTGTTCATAATAGTTTCTTATAATCCTTTATATTTCTGCGTTGTCTGTTGTAACCTCTCCTTTTTCATTCCTAATTTTGTTGATTTCATTCTTCTCTCTTTTTTTCTTGATGAATCTGGCTAAGGGTTTGTCAATTTTGTTTACCTTCTCAAAGAACCAACTTTTAGCTTTATTAGTTTTTACTATTTTTTAAAATTTCTTTTTCATTTCTTTCTGCTTGGATTTGATTTCTTTCCTTCTATTTTTTTTTCTTTTTCTAGTTGTTTTAGGTGTGAAGTTAGGTTGTCTATTAGAGTTTTTCTTGTTTCTTGAGGTAGGACTGTATTGCTATAAACCTCCCTCTTAGAACTGTTTTTTGCTGCATCCCATAGGTTTTCAGTGGTTTTGTTCTCATTGTCATTTGTTTCTAGAATTTTTTTGGTTTCCCTTTTGATTTCTTCAGTAATCTGTTAAATATTTAGAAACATGTTGTTTAATCTCAGTGTATTTGTGTTTCTTACAGTTTTTCCCTTGTAATTGTGGGAGCCTGGGGGGCTGCTGTCTATGGGGTCGCACAGAGTCGGACACGACTGAAGTGACATAGCAGTTAGCAAGAACTGCTTTTACTGTGTTCCATTGGTTTTAGGTCATAGAATTTAATTTTCATTGGTCTTTAGATACTTTTTTTAATGTCCTCTTTGATTTCTTCAGTGATCCTTTCATTTCTTAGTAGCATACTGTTTAGCCTTCACACGTTTGTGTTTTTTAGGTTTTTTTTCCCTTATAGTTTATTTCTTTTCTGATAGCATTGTGGTAAGAAAATATGCTTGGTATGATTTCAATTTTATTAAATTTACCAAGGCTTGCTTTGTGTCCCAGCATCTGGTCATCATGAGATAATATTCTGTGTGCATGTGCGAAAAATGTATATTCTGTTGCTTTTGGAAGAAATGCTCTATGAGTATCAGCTAAATTTATCTGGTCTCATGTGTCATTTAAGGCTTTTATTTCCTTGTTGATTTTCTATCTGGATGATCTATTATTTTGCAGAAAGTTTTCACTTTTGTCTCAGATTCAAAAGATTTGTCAACAAAATAGACCACTCATTATATACAAATAAATAATACCAACATTTATTAGAGAATTATCTAGCTAACTTTTGATATAATAACATTAAAATAAAAAATAAATAGAAGAAACAGAGAATACATCACCAAATTGGGTTTTAACCAACATTCAGACTTAAACAGTGCTGGGGAGTCCTGTGACACAGCACATTTGGAGTCCCAGTTGAGACAAGGTTCCAGGCAGCATGTCCTCTACATTGGGGAAACTTCAAAAATTACTTTGGGGTTCCCACTTATAATCCCAGGATGCAAACTGATATCGTCATCAATCAGTAAGCAAATTGCAGCTCTAATTTCATGTTAATGCTGTTTGTTTTTTTCTTGTAAAATTTGGAATACTGGTAAACCTGGGGCTTGGCTCGTAAGACCACCTCCACAGGCTCAACAGTCTCAAGATTCGTCCCTTATCTTTTCTATGGTGCTGCAAGGCTTGTACCACAGCAGGGAATCAGGGTACTCACAGTCAGAGCAGTGTACAAGCAGGTTAGAAGCAAGATCAAAGGTCTGTTCTACTTTGTCTCTAAAGCCTAAACAAGACTATTTAATTTCCCTATATCTGTCTATTGATGAAAGTATGGTGTTAAATTTCCCCATTATTGTTGTTACATTTAATTTTTCTCTTTATGATTGCTGTGTTTGTTTGTGTATGTGCTCAGTCGTGTCCGACTCTTTGCGACACTTATGGACTGTAGCCCAACAAACTCTTCTCTCCATGGAATTTTCCAGGCAAGAATACTGAAGTGGGTTACCATTTCCTATTTCAGGGGATCTTCTCAATCCAGGGATCAAAGCTGTGTCTTTTTTGTCTCATGCATTGGCAGGTGGATTCTTTACCACTGTACCACCTTGCCTTATATATTGAAGTGCTCCCATGTTGGGTGCATAAATATTTACAATTTTTATATTTTCCTCTTGTATTGATTCCTTGCTCTTTATGTATTGTCCTTCATTGTAAGAATACTGAAGTGGGTTACCATTTCCTATTTCAGGGGATCTTCTCAATCCAGGGATCAAAGCTGTGTCTTTTTTGTCTCATGCATTGGCAGGTGGATTCTTTACCACTGTACCACCTTGCCTTATATATTGAAGTGCTCCCATGTTGGGTGCATAAATATTTACAATTTTTATATTTTCCTCTTGTATTGATTCCTTGCTCTTTATGTATTGTCCTTCATTGTCTCTTACAATAATTTTTTATAATTGGATTTTTCTCATATAAATATTATAACTGCAGCTTTACTTTGACTTCCATTTGCACGTAATACCACTTATCATCTCCTTGTTTTCAGTTTGTATGTGGCAATAAGTCTAAAGTAGGTCTGTGATAGATAGCAAGTATATAGGTCTTGTTTTTGTATCCATTCAGACAGTCTGTGTCTTTTGGTTGGCACATTTAATGCATTTCAGTTCAGTGGTGTCTGTTTGTGACCCCATGGACTACAGCATGCTAGGCTTCCCCGTCCATCACCAACTCTTGTAGCATGCTCAAACTCCTGTCCATCAAGTCAGTGATGCTATCCAACCATCTCATCCTCTGTTGTCCCTTCTCTTCCTGCTTTCAATCGTTCCCAGGATCAGGGTCTTTTCCAATGAGTTAGTTATTTGCATCAGATGGCTAAAGTATTAGAGCTTCAGCATCAGTCCTTCCAATTAATATTTAGGATGGATTTCCTTTAGGATTGACTGGTTGGACCTCCTTGCAGTACAAGGGACTCTCAAGAATCTTTTCCCACACCACAATTCAAAAGTATCAGTTCTTCAGTGCTCAGCTTTCTTTATGGCTCAACTCTCAGATCCATACATGACTACTGGAAAAACTGTAGCTTTGACTAGATGGACCTTTATCAGTAAAGTTATGTCTCTGCTTTTTAATATGCTGTCTAGTTTTGTCATAGCTTTCTTTCCAAGGAAAAAGCATCTTTTAATTTCATGGCTGCAGTCACCATCTGCAGTGATTTTGGAGCCCTAGAAAATAAAATCGGCTACTGTTTTTATTTTTTCCCCATGTATTTGCCATGAAGTGATGGCACCGGATGCCATTATGGCAATTATCAATATGCATGTTTCTATTGTCATTTTCTTAATTGTTTTAGGTTTGTTTTTGTAAGTCTTTTTTCTTCCCCTCCTCTTTTGTCCTCTATTGATTTCATCACCATCTTTTCAGTTGTGTTTGTGTTCAGTTTGTGTTTGTCTTTTCCTTTTTTTTTTTTTTTGGTTTGCTGTTCTTATGATGTTTTTATATAGCACTCTATATTTGTACAAGATTGTTTTAAGCTGCTGGTCTCTTTCCCACTTAGAAGAGTTCATTTAATTGTTGAAAAGCTGATTTTTTTGGTCCTGAATTCTTTTTGCTTCTTTCTAAAATGTTTGATTTCTCCTTCAAATTTGAATGAGAGCTTTGCTGGGTTAGTATTCTTGGTGTAGGTTTTTCCCTGTCATCACTTTTCATGCCACTCCCTTCTGGCCTGCAGAATTTCTGGTGATAAATTAGCTGATAACCTTCTGAGAGTTTTCTTACATGTTAGTTGTAATTTTTCTTTTGTTGTTTTTAATATTTATTTGTCCTTTTTTAAAAAATATAATTTGATTGCTATGCATCTCAGCATGTTCTTCCTTAGATTTATTCTGCCTTGGAATCTCTGTATATCATGGATTTGGGAGACTGTTTCCTTTTCCATGTTAGGGAAGTTCTAGCTATTATTTATTCAAATAATTTTTTTCAGATCTGTCTCTATTCTCCTAGGTGCCCTATAATTCAAATATTGGTGCATTTATTATTTTTTTGTTTTACCATCCAATTGTTCTCTGTATCTTTGAGTCTGTTTCATTTCATTTTGTTTGTTTGTTTTGTTAGATTTCACATATAAATGAGGTCCTGTAGTATTTGTCTTTCTCTGTCAGACTTATATCACATAGAATAATGCCCTCTAGGTCCATCCATATTGCCACAAATAGCAAGATTTTACTTTTATGGGTGAGAAATATTTTACTGTGTATATATATCACACCTTTTTTATCCATTCATCTATCAATGGACACATAAATTGTTTCCATTTCTTTGCTATTGTAAATAATGTTTTAATGAACACTGGAATGAATATATCTTTTCAAATAAGTGTCTTTTGTTTCCTGGGCCATAAATCTAGCCTTGGTAAATTCAAGAAAAAAAAAAAGAAAGAAAAGAAAGAATTCCAAACATCTTTTCTGACCACAATGCAGTAAGATTAGATTTCAGTTACAGGAGAAAAACTATTTAAAATTCCAACATATGGATGATGAACAACACGCTGCTGAATAACCACCAAATCACAGAAGAAATTAAAAAAGAAATGAAAATATGCATAGAAATTAATGAAAATTAAAACAAAATAACCCAAAACCTGTGGGACACTGTAAAAGCAGTGCTAAGGGGACAGTTCATAGCAATACA